>JAGKPW010001060.1:0-13116 GCA_019926035.1 Melaleuca alternifolia
ATTCTAAGGAGTTCGTCAACCGTTGGTCCAATCTAAGGAGTTCGTCTCCTTTGGTCCAAGCTAAGTAGTTCGTCTCCTTTTGGTCCAACCTAAATAAGTTTGCCTCGTGTTGGTCCATTCTAAGGAGTTCGTCTCCTGTTGGTCCAATCTAAGGAGTTCGTCTCCTTTTGGTCCAATCCAAGGGAGTTCGTCTGCTTTTGGTCCCTTCTAAGGAGTTCGACTCCTTTTGATCCAACCTAAGGGAGGTCGTCTCCTTTTGGTCCAATCTAAGGAGGTCATCTCCTTTTAGTCCAACCTAAGCAAGTTCGTCTCCTGTTGGTCCAATGTAAGGAGTTCGTCTACTTTTGATCGCATCTAAGGGAGTTCGTCTCCTTTTGTTACCTTCTAAGGAGTTCGACTCCTTTTGGTCCAACCTAAGGGAGTTCGTCTCCTTTTGGACCATTCTAAGGTGTTCGTCTCCTTTTGGTCCAATTAAAAGGAGTTCGTCACCTTTTGGTCCCTTCTAAGGAGTTCGTCTCCTTTTGGTCCAATCGAAAGGAGTTCGTCTCCTTTTGGTCCTTTCTAAGGAGTTCGTCTCCTGTTCATCCAATCTAAGGGAGTTCGTCTCCTTTTGGTCCCTTCTAGGGAGTTCGTCTCCTTTTGGTCAAACCTAAGTAAGTTCGTCTCCAGTTGGTCCATTCTAAGGAGTTCGTCAACCGTTGGTCCAATCTAAGGAGTTCGTCTCCTTTGGTCCAAGCTAAGTAGTTCGTCTCCTTTTGGTCCAACCTAAATAAGTTTGCCTCGTGTTGGTCCATTCTAAGGAGTTCGTCTCCTGTTGGTCCAATCTAAGGAGTTCGTCTCCTTTTGGTCCAATCTAAGGGAGTTCGTCTTCTTTTGGTCCCTTCTAAGGAGTTCGACTCCTTTTGAATGCCCATCTAAGGAGGTCGCCCTTTGTGGTCCCATCTAAGGAGGTCATCTCCTCTTAGTCCCAACCTAAGCAAGTCGCTCCTGTTGGTCCACATGTCAGGAGTTTCGTCTACTTTTGATCGCAGCTAGGGAGTTCGTCTCCTGTTGTTACCTCTAAGGAGTTCACTCCTTTTGGTCCAACCTACCAAGGGATTTCCGGCCCCTTTTTGGACCCGTCTAAGGTGTTCGTCTCCTTTTGGTCCAATTAAAAGGAGTTCGTCACCTTTTGGTCCCTTCTAAGGAGTTCGTCTCCTTTTGGTCCAATCTAAAGGAGTTCGTCTCATTTTGGTCCTTTCTAAGGAGTTCGTCTCCTTTTGGTCCAATCTTAGAAAGTTCGTCTCCTTTTGGTCCCTTCTAAGGAGTTCGTCTCCTTTTGGTCCAATCTAAGGAGTTCGTCTCCTTTTGGTCCAACCTAAGTAAGTTCGTCTCCAGTTGGTCCATTCTAAGGAGTTCGTCTCCCGTTGGTCCAATCTAAGGAGTTCGTTGCCTTTGGTCCAATCTAAGGAGTTCCTCTCCTTTTGGTCAAACCTAAGTAAGTTTGCCCCCTGTTGGTCCATTCTAAGGAGTTCGTCTTCTATTGGTCCAATCTAAGGATTTCGTCTCCTTTTGGTCCAATATAAGGAGTTCGTCTCCTTTTGGTCCAACCTAAGTAAGTTCGTCTCCTGTTGGTCCATTCTAAGGAGTTCGTCTCCTGTTGGTCTAACATAAGGAGTTCGTCTCCTTTTTGTCCCTTCTAGCGACTTCGTCTCCTTTTGGTCCATTCTAAGTAAGTTCATGTCATGTTGGTCCAATCTAAGTGAGTTCGTCTCCTGTTGGTCCAATCTAAGGAGTTCGTCTCCTTTTGGTCCCTTCTAAGGAATTCCTCTCCTTTTGGTCCTATCTAAGAGAGTTCGTCTCCTTTTGGTCCATTCTAAGGAGTTCGTCTCCTGTTCGCCCCTCAAGAGTTTCTCCTTTTTCGTCCATCTAAGGATCCGTCTCCTTATGGTTCCCTCTAGGAGTTTCGTCTCTTTCTGGTCACTAAGTAAGTTCATGTCTTTTTTGGCCAATCTAAGTGAGTTCATCTCCTGTTGGTCCAATCTAAGGAGTCCGTCTCCTTTTGGTCCAATCGAAAGGAGTTCGTCTCCTTTTGGTCCTTTCTAAGGAGTTCGCCTCCTTTTGGTTCAATCTAAAGGAGTTCGTCTCCTTTTGGTCCATTCTAACGGAGTTTGTCTCCTTTTGGTCCATTCTAAGTAAGTTCATGTCTTGTTGGTCCAATCTAAGTGAGTTCATCTCCTGTTGGTCCAATCTAATGAGTTCGTCTCCTTTTGGTCCAATAGAAAGGACTTCGTCTCCTTTTGGTCCCTTCTAAGGAGTTCGTCTCCTTTTGCTCCAATCTAAGTAGTTCGTCTCCTTTTGGCCCAATCTAAAGGAGTTCGTCTCATTTTGGTCCCTTCTAAAGAGTTCGTCTCTTTTGGTCCAATCGTAAGATTTTGCTCCTTTTGGTCCTTTCTAAGAGTTCGTCCCTTTTGGTCCCTCAAGGAGTTCAGATCTCCTGTTTGTCCAATCGAAGAGTTCGTCTCCTGTTGGTCCAATCTGAGGAGTTCGTCTCCTTTTGGTCCCTTCTAAAGAGTTCGTCTCCTTTTGGTCGAATCTAAAGGAGTTCGTCTCCTTTTGGTCCCTTCTATGGAGTTCGTCTCCTTTTGGTCCAATCTAAAGGAGTTTGTCTCCTTTTGGCCCTTTCTAAGGAGTTCGTCTCCTTTTGGTCCAATCTACTGGAGTCCTCCTTTTGCTCCATTCGAAGTAAGTTCATGTCTTTTGTTGGTCCAATCATAGAGTTCCTCTCCCTTCTTGGGCCATCTACGAGTTTCGTCTCCTTTTGTCCCACCTAAGTCAATTCCACACTTGTGGGCCATGTTAAGGAGTTTTCGTCTCCTTTGGTCCAATCTATGGAGTCCACTCCTTTTGTCCAATCTACGATTTCGTCTCCTTTTGGTCCAATCTAAGGAGTTCGTCTCCTTTTGGTCTCCTTCCTAACGTAGTTCGTCTCCGTTTGTCCATCAAAGGAGTTTCATCTCCGTAGTCCTCTAAGGGAGTTCGTCTCCTTTGGTCCAATCTACGGACTTCATCTCCTATTGGTCTAATCTAAGGAGTTCGTCTCCTCTTGGTCCAATCTAAGGAGTTCGTCGCTTTTTTGTCCATTCTAAGGGAGTTCGCCTCCTCCTGGTCTAATCTAAGGAGTTCGTCCTTTTAAGGTCCAATCCAAGGAGTTAGTCTCTTTTGTCCATCAAGGGATTTCGTCTCCTTTTGGTCCCCATCTAGCAGTTCGTCTCCGGTTTGGTCCAATCTAAGAGGTTCGTCCTTGTTGGGGTTCCCTTGCTACGGAGTCGTCGCCTGTTGGTCCATCTAAGGATTCGTCTCCTTGTGGGCCACTCTACGGAGTCGGCGCCTGTGCTCCCCTGCTAGGCACAGTCAGGGCTGGGGGGGCCAATCTAAAGGAGTGCCGGGCCTGGGTGGTCCAATCGAAGGAGGTCGTCTCCCGTGGGTCCAATCGAAAGGAGTTCGTCTCCTTTTGGTCCCTTCTAAGGAGTTCAACTCCTTTTGGTCCTATCTAAGAGAGTTCGTCTCCTTTTGGTCCCTTCTAAGAGAGTTCGTCTCCTTTTGGTCCAATCTAAGGAGTTCGTCTCCTTTTGGTCCAACCTAAGTAAGTTCCACTACTTTTGGTCCCTTTTAAGGAGTTCGTCTCCTTTTGGTCCAATCTATGGAGTTCCACTACTTTTGGTCCATTGTAAGGAGTTAGTCTACTTTTGGTCCAATCTAAGAAAGTTCGTCTCCTTTTGTTCCCTTCTAAGGAGTTCGTCTCCTGTTGGTCCAATCTAAGGAGTTTTTTGTTTTTTGGTAGGGTAAAAGTATATTGATCTTTAGAGCCAAAAGTACATGAGATGGAGAAACCGATACTACAAACCTACACTTACACTCATGTGAGCTAAGTGAAGGAGTATCGTGAGTCTCAGAAGCTAGAAGATGTACATAAGGAGGAGATAAGAAAGAAAGGGAGAGACCGGTACTACAGACCTACACTTACACTCTAAATAAGCTAAGTGGAGGAGTACCATGAATCTCAAAGACTAGAAGGTACCAACCAAAAGGGCAAAAAACAAGTCAATTACAAAAAAATGGAGTCATCCAAGCCCCAATTATGCTGAATTCTTCTATTCCTAGTAGTGTCAATGACATTCTTCTGAGTTCTAGCGAAGTCCTTGACAAGTTTCAAAAGTCGCATCTTCATTGCCGGGAGGAATCTATCGCAGTTCCTGAATAAGATGTTGTTCCTAGACTTCCAAATGATGTGGCACACCGCTCCAAGAGCGAACCTCGCAATCTTTTGGGAAAATTGATTGTCGGATATATGAGTAATAGCCCAATTAAGGGTGGTATTCCAGCCACCCTCTTGCCAATCAAGAAGACAATTCCGCGACCAAAAAAGGGCTAAGTGTTTCGTTATGGGACATCCAAAGAAAAGATGGTCAATCGAGTCCGGTCTTAGATGGCAAAATGCACACGTAGCATTAGTGATTCTACCATAAGTTAGAAGAAAAACCTGGGTAGGGAGTCTTCTTTTTGTCATCAACCATAGGAGGAATAGGTGTGTAGGGGCGATGGATGAATCCCAAATAAATTCAAACCAATGAACCCGAGGTTTCTTCGGTCTTATAGCTTCCCAAGATGAAGAAGACGAAAATTTTCCAGAATTTGAACCTTTCCACAAAAACCGATCTGAATGAGCAGTAGGTGTAGGGAGGTCAGCCCCCCAATCAATCAATGTCTCCATAAGATTCGAATTAGGAGCTCGGTTATCTAGTAATTCAGCAAGGGAGGCATCTCTTGGGTAACCCGACAGATAAATTTGTCGGTTACTAAACAGCATATTGAGCGGGCCATTTGGATGCCAAGCATCGAACCATAAGCAAATAGAATGCCCATCCCCCACACGCCAGTGAAACAAATGTCTGAATTCTCTCCCTAAGTCAATGATCTTCTTCCAAGACCAAGAACAGAACGTAGGTCTACGTACCTCCCAAAAGCTCCGGTTCTTGATAAAATTAGTATGTATCCAAATGCACCAGAGCGATTCTTTGTTGGAGAAAAGGGCCCAAATATGTTTGAGCATGGAAGCTTTGTTGCTTTGTTTTAGGCGCCTTATACCGAGTCCTCCCTCTTCTTTTGGGAAGCATACATCATGCCATGAGACTTTTGCACCCCCGGGGCCTAAGGAAGGGCCTTTCCACAAGAACTGCCTAATGATCTTCTCAATGCTATCCAGCACCGAAACAGGTAAGATGAAAATATTAGACCAATAGACCTGAATTGCATGGAGGACAGATTTAACCAATTGGAGATGGCCAGCAAATGATAGAAACCGTTGAGTCCAAGATTGAACTCTCTTGGTGATGGAGTTCACCAAAGAGACACAATCGGCTTTCCCAAGTCTAGTTGGTACCACGTGTACTCCAAGATATCGAAAAGGTAAGGATCCCACCCTAAAGTTCAAAAGACCAATGATGTCTTGTGAAGAACTAGAGTTACCTGAAATATATACCTCACTCTTAGAAGAGTTTGGGAAAAGGCCCGACCACTCCGAGAATGTGTCAAGTGCAGACTTCAAGCAAGAGACCGAAGCCATATCAGCTCGGCAAAATAGCAAGACATCATCAGCAAAGAAGAGATGGGTCAACTTCGTGGATTTACATCGCCAATAGTAGTTAAATTGAGGACATGCAGTTGTAGTGGATATAAGCCTAGAGAATACTTCCATGACCAAAGTAAATAAATATGGAGAGAGGGGATCGGCTTGTCTTAGTCCTCTTGAACTTGAGAAGAAACCATGCAACTCACCATTGATTGATATAGAAAATTTTGGGGTTTGGACACATACCATCATCAATTTAATGAATTGCATCGGGAAACCGAAACCAATGAGGGTCGCCTCTAGGAAGGCCCAATCCACCTTATCGTAAGCTTTCTTGAAGTCGACCTTAATCGCACACTTTGGAGAGTACGTGTCATGATGGAAACCCGCAAAGAGTTCTTGGGCTAGCAAGATGTTATCCGAGATTTTCCTCCCTTTTACAAAAGCCGCTTGAGATCCGTCAATGAGAGAGGGGAGTACCTTAGCAAGCCGTTCACCAAGATTTTGGTGATACATTTGTAAATGGTGTTGCAGCAAGCAATAGGCCTGAAATCACTTACTGAGGAGGCATTAGAGCACTTGGGAATTAATGCAATAATAGTGGTATTGAGTTAGCGTAGCAAGTTTCCGGAGTTAAGGAATTCTAAAATAGCGGTGGTAACTAACTCACCAACAACATCCCAAGATCTCTTAAAAAATCAGCATTGAATCCGTCTGGTCCCCGGGGCCTTCCCGTGTAAGGAGAATAAAGTGGCACGTACTTCTTGTTCCGTGTAAGGAGAAGTAAGAATAGTCAACTGAGAAGTGTTTAACTTACTTCTTAAATGGACGGCAACATTCTGTGCCGAGGGACGGGGCGACATATGAGGAGGGCTCTCGAAAAGATGTTTATAATAATTCACAAATGCCTCAACTACTTGATTCGCCGAAGAAGTCCGAGAGCCAGAATCATCAATGATTGATAGAATTCTGTTATTGAGCTGCCTCCTCTTCACAGAATAATGAAAGAACTTAGTGTTACGGTCTCCCTCTTGAAGCCAGCGGATTCTGGATTTCTGCTTGTAGAAAAGTTCCTCCTGGAGGCGTAGGCTATAAAATAAATTACCAGCAGTCTTCTCCTCTAGCGCAAGTAGGGAGTTGGTCGGATCTTGCATAAGATTGTCTTGAATAGACTTCAGGCTTTGTCTAGCTAGCAAAGTGCGTCTAGAAATATCAGAATAGGACTGTCGGTTGAACACTTTAAGCTTAGCTTTTAATAGTTTCAGTTTGGTGCATAGCTGGAACATCGGTGATCCTCTGACATCAAGCTCCCAAATCTGAGATACCAAAGGCAAGAACCCAGGATCTGACATCCAGAAGTTGTAGAATTTAAAAGGTTTTCTGACCTGGATTGAAGGCAAAACTCTCACCACCATGGGTGAATGATCCGAGATACCAGGTGATAGAAAAGTTGCTTCCGAGTAACTGAAATCCATAGCCCATTTGGGGTTAACAAGAACTCTATCTATTTTCCTCTGTATGCGATTGGGACCTTCATAAGCAGCCCAAGTGAATCTCCTCCCAATATACCTGAGATCGTCTAGTTCAGCCTCCAACAAGCAAGAGTGGAACTCATCAAAAGATGGCTAGAGTTCCCCCTTCACGATCGGATGAGAATCGAATGGCATTGAAGTCACCAAGTACAACCCACAGTGTGTCCAGAAAAGAATTCTTTCTCGAGGTCAAATCAGTCCATAGCAATCGCCTATCCACAAAGGTATGACCAGCATATACAAAAGAGATGGCAAAAAATGTAGTCGAGTCAACAAGGCGAATGAACCCATGCATAGCTTGCGGCGAAGAAGCTATAAGATCAAACCAAACATGCTGCGGATCCCAACAGATCCATATGCGCCCAAGGTCAGAATAATCGTAATTTGACTTCCAAGTCCAGCCCGGAATCAAGTTAGAAGAGATTTCACCAAAATTTCTGGGGTTGACCTTGGTTTCCAATATACCAATACAAAGAAGGTTATTAGACTGTACAAGAAACCTGACTTCTGCTTGTTTAATAGGATCACATAGACCCCTGATATTCCCAGCACCCAAAATCATATTTACAAGTTACTAGGAGGAGAGGGACTTACCTCCTTTTGGCACTGCGACCTTTCTTCTTGGCCGTGGATTTTTTCAGCACCTCCACAGAAGGAGGGGAACAAGCAACAATAGGAGTACTCACGGCATCAGGGGGGTGTTCATCATTGTGGAGTGCTTTCCCACTCCTCAAAAGTGCACCAACTACAGGATTTAGCTTAGGGTTTACCACTTGAAATAATTCGTGAGAGGAGTCCGTGGAGGAGGTATCATCACAACTATCGGGTAATGAACTCAGCGCCTTAGAAGCCTCAGCCGAGTCCTCATTGGATACGCAAGGAGAAGGAATGGATGCAGGGTAGCTCGCAGGATGTACATCAATTCGTTGGGTCTCATTGTGAGAGGAGACAGATTGGTGCGAGCTAGGTGTCGTGGGGATCAAAGGATTATCCCTTTGCTCTGAAGGTAACAACTCAGCAGTGGCTGCCTTTTTCTTGGTATGCTTGGAGTAGACCGTAGTCCAATCAGTTTGTGACTTAGCCGTGTTACCCAATGGAGTTGGAGTTGCCTGAACATTAGTTGGGACTGTATGTTCCTCCCGAGAAGCCAAGACATCCTTTGGAGCTGTCGACTTCAACTCAAGACATCTATGTCCGAAAGTTTCACATTTAGGATAGAGGAGTGGTTTCCATTCATACTCTGCGGTAACTATAATCTCCTCATCATCCTGAAAGACTGAAATCGAGTCATAGATGGGATTTTTTGCACTAAATCTCCACACAAACACGTGCAAAAGAAATGACTTTCCTATGTTGTGTATGTTGATCAACATAGAGAGGCTTGCCAAGTGTGCTAGCAATAGCACTAATACCCTTGGAGGACCAAGCAGAATAAGGTAGGATGCCATTGTTGAAGAACTAGAGGGATCCTTGCCACCGTGATGGGTTCTCTCTCCAAGATTTTCCTACGGAATTCCGCATCCGGGATGTGAAAAAAGAAGAAGCCATCATCGTTGGCCTTCATATCTACCAAGAAATTTCCCCACAAATGTTTTAGCGCAGCTTCAATCAGCTTAAATGGTAGTTTCTTCCCAACGAGATAACCCACCACCGATTTGTGCCACACCCTATCCGTGGCTTGAAGGATCTCCTCAGAAATATGCACACATGGTTTACCGTTATTAAAAGAAGGGGGTATAAAGGACAGATCATACCCTATAGCAGCAGTAGCCCGAGCCACATTAGCCCAGGACTTTTGTTGGGGGATCTTAGTCTTGTCCCGAACACCATCAGCAGCACCCAGTGCGGCCATGGGCTGTGAAGGAGGCCCTTTAGAACCTACCCCTGTAGAATCGTTCCTGAATTTACTTCTAGAACGACCACGACTCTGAGATCTCGACTTACGTCTTATAGCACCATCACCAGCCAATTTAGAAGGAGAAAACTGTTGTGGCTGAGGTTGAAGCACACCTTTTCCCCTGACCAGATTCGGACATGGAGCAGAGGAAGCACCCAGACGAGCCTGATCATTTAGGGAGTCCGATGGAGGGGCTGAGAATTCCGTGGAAGGGGGCAACACTTCCAATCTAACATGTTGGTCCAATCTAAGGAGTTTGTCTTCTTTTGGTCCAAAAGGAGACGAACTCGCTAGAACGGTCCAAATGGAGACGAACTCCGTTAGATTGGATCAAAAGGAGACGAACTCCTTAGAATGGTCCAACAGGAGACGAAATTACTTAGGTTGGACCAAAAGGAGACGAACTTCTTAGATTGGTCTTAGATTGGGACCAAAAGGAGACGAACTGTTTAGATTGGAGCAAAAGGAGACGAACTCTTTAGCAAAAGGAGACGATTGGACCAAAAGGAGACGAACTCCTTAGATTGGACCAAAAGAAGACGAACTCGGTTAGATTGGACCAACAGGAGGTGAACTCCTTAGATTGGACCAAGAGGAGACGAACTAGGTTATATTGGACGAAAAGGAGATGAACTCCTTCGATTGGACCCAAAGGAGACGAACTCCTTAGATTGGACCAACAGGAGATGAACTCACTTAGATTGGACCAACAAGACCTTAACTTACTTAGAATGGACCAAAAGGAGACGAACTCCGTTAGATTGGACCAAAAGGAGACGAACTCCTTAGATTGGACCAACAGGAGACGAACTCCTTTGAAGGGACCAAAAGGAGACGAATTCTCTTAGATTGGACCAAAAGGAGACGAACTTCTTAGATAGGACTAAAAGGAGACGAACTTCCTTAGATTGGACAAAAAGGAGACGAACTCCTTGGATTGGACCAACAGGAGACGAACTCCCTTAGATTGGACCAAAACAGGCACCAGGGAAATCCCTTGGCTTCTGGTACCCAAAGGAGCGAACTCCTTAGAAGGGCAAACAGGCGCCGAACGCCCGGGTTAGGATGCGGACTCAAAAAGACGAATACTCCGTAGATATGCCATAAACAAAGACGACTCCTTAGATTGGACCGCAACTGCTGAGACGAATCTCTCTTAGAGGGCCCCATGTCAGGAACGTCACTTTCTTAATTGGACCCACGGAGACGAACTCCTCGCAAGGCCAAAAGTAGTTCCGAACTCCTCGATTGGACCAAAAATGAGAACGAACACCCTTAGGTTGGACCAAAAAGAGTCGAACTCCTTAGAACAGACCAAAAGAAGACGAACTCCCTTAGATTGGACCAAAAGGAGACGAACTCCTTAGATTGGACCAACAGGAGACGAACTCCTTTGAATGGACCAACAGGAGACGAAATTACTTAGGTTGGACCAAAAGGAGACGAACTTCTTAGATTGGTCCAAAAGGTGTCGAACACCTTAGAGGGGACCAAAAAGAGACGAACTCCTCTCGATTGGACCAAAAGGAGACGAACTCCTTCGATTGGACCAACAGGAGACGAACTCACTTAGATTGGACCAACAAGACATGAACTTACTTGAATAGACCAAAAGGAGACGAACTCCCTAGAACGGTCCAAAAGGAGACGAACACCGTTAGATTGGATCAAAAGGACACAAACTCCTTAGATTGGACCAACAGGAGACGAACTCCTTAGAAGGAACCAAAAGGAGACGAACTCTCTTAGTTTGGACCAAAAGGAGACGAACTCCTTAGGTTGGACCAACAGGAGACGAACTACCTTATATTGGACCAAAAGGAGACGAACTCCTTAAAAGAGACCAAAAGTAGTGGAACTTACTTATATTGGACCAAAAGGAGACGAACTCCTTAAAAGAGACCAAAAGTAGTGGAACTTACTTAGGTTGGTCCAAAAGGAGATGAACTCCTTAGATTGGACCAAAAGGAGACGAAGTCCTTAGAAGGGACCAAAAGGAGACGAACTCTCTTAGATAGGACCAAAAGGAGACGAACTCCTTAGAAGGACTAAAAGGAGACAAACCCCTTTGGATTGGACCAAAAGGAGACGAACTCCTTAGATTGGACCAACAGGAGACGAACTCTCTTAGATTGGACCAAAAGGAGACGAACTGCTTAAATGGGACCAAAAAGAGACGAACTCCCTTAGATTGGACAAAAAGGAGACGAACTCCTTAGAAAGGACCAAAAGGACACGAACTCCTTTAGATTGGACCAAAAGGAGACGAACTCCTTACATTGGACCAACAGGAGACGAACTCTCTTAGATAGGACCAAAAGGAGACCAACTCCTTAGAAGGGACCAAAAGGAGACGAACTCCTTTCGATTGGACCAAAAGGAGACGAACTCCTTAGATTGGACCAACAGGAGATGAACTCACTTAGATTGGACCAACAAGACCTTAACATACTTAGAATGGATCAAAAGGAGACGAACTCCGTTAGATTGGACCAAAAGGAGACGAACTCCTTAGATTGGACCAACAGAAGACGGACTCCTTTGAAGGGACCAAAAGGAGACGAACTCTCTTACTTTGGACCAAAAGGAGATGAACTACTTAGATGGGACCGAAAGGAGACGAAGTCCCTTAGATTGGACAAAAAGGAGATGAACTCCTTGGATTGGACCAACAGGAGACGAACTCCCTTAGATTGGACCAAAACGAGATGAACTCCTTAGAATGGACCAAAAGGAGACGAACTCCCTTTGGTTGGACCAAAAGGAGTCGAACTCCTTAGAAGGGGCCAAAAGGAGACGAACTCCGTTAGATTGGACCAAAAGGAGACGAACTCCGTTAGATTGGACCAAAAAGAGACGAACTCCTTAGATTGGACCAATAGGAGACGAACTCTTTAGAAGGGACCAAAAGGAGACGAACTTTCTTTGATTGGACCAAAGGGAGACGAACTCCTTAGAAAGGACCAAAAGTAGTCGAACTCCTTAGATTTGACCAAAAGGAGACGAACACCCTTAGGTTGGACCAAAAAGAGTCGAACTCCTTAGAAGAGACCAAAAGAAGACGCACTCCCTTAGATTGGACCAAAAGGAGACGAACTCCTTAGATTGGACCAATAGGAGACGAACTTCTTAGAAGGGACCAAAAGGAGACGAACTCTCATAGATTGGACCAAAAGGAGACGAACTTCTTTGATTCCACCAAAAGGAGTCGAACTCTTTAGAAGGGACCAAAAGGAGACGAACTCCTCTCGATTGGATCAAAAGGAGACGAACTCCTTAGATTGGACCAACAGGAGACGAACTCACTTAGATTGGACCAACAAGACATGAACTTTCTTAGAATAGACCAAAAGCAGACGAACTCCCTAGAACGGTCCAAAAGGAGACGAACACCGTTAGATTGGATCAAAAGGACACGAACTCCTTAGATTGGACCAACAGGAGACGAACTCCTTAGAAGGGTCCAAAAGGAGACAAACTCTCTTAGTTTGGACCAAAAGGAGACGAACTCCTTAGATTGGACCAACAGGAGACGAACTATCTTATATTGGACCAAAAGGAGACGAACTCTTTAGATTGGACCAACAGGAGACGAACTCCTTAGAAGCGACCAAAAGGAGACAAACTCTCTTAGATTGGACCAAAAAGTGACGAACTGCTTAGATGGGACCAAAAAGAGACGAACTCCCTTAGATTGGAGAAAAAGGAGACGAACTCCTTAGAAAGGACCAAAAGGAGACGAACTCCTTTAGATTGGACCAAAAGGAGACGAACTATTTAGAAGGGACGAAAAGGAGTCGAACTCCTTTAGATTGGACCAAAAGGAGATGAACCTCTTAGATTGGACCAAAAGGAGTCGAACTCCTCTCGATTGGACGAAAAGGAGACGAACTCGCTTAGATTGGACCAACAAGACATGAACTTACTTAGAATAGACCAAAAAGGAGACGAACTCCCTAGAACAGTCCAAAAGGAGACGAACTCCTTAGATTGGACCAACAGGAGACGAAATCCCTTGGATTGGACAAAAAGGAGAGGAACTCCTTGGATTGGACCAACAGGAGACGAACTCCCTT
>JAGKPW010001065.1:0-13940 GCA_019926035.1 Melaleuca alternifolia
TCTCCTTTTGGTCCCTTCTAAGGAGTTCGTCTCCTTTTTGTCCAATCTACGGGAGTTCGTCTCCTGTTAGTCCAATCTAAGGAGTTCGTCTCCTTTTGGTCCAATGAAAGGTGTTTGACTCCTTTCGGTCCAACCTAAGTGAGTTCGTCTCCTTTTGGTCCATCCTAAAGAGTTCATCTCCTTTTGGTCCAATCTAAGGGAGTTCGTCTCCTTTTGGTCCCTTCTAAGGAGTTAATCTCCTTTTTGTCCAATCTAAGGGAGTTCGTCTCCTTTTGGTCCAGTCTAAGGGAGTTCGTCTCCTTTTGGTCCATTCTAAGAAGTTCGTCTCCTTTTGGTTCCTTCTAAGAAGATCGTCTGCTTTTGGTCCAATCTAAGGTAGTTCGTCTCCTTTTGGTCCCTTCTAAGGGGTTCGTCAGGGAGTTCGTCTCCTGTTGGTCCAATCTAAGGAGTTCGTCTTCTTTTCGTCCATTCTGAGGAGTTCGTCTCCTTTTGGTCCATTTTAAGTAAGTTCGTCTCCTGTTGGTCCAATCTAAGGAGTTCGTCGTCTTTTGGTCCAATCTAAGGGAGTTCGTCTCCTGTTGGTTGAATGTAAGGAGTTCGTCTCGTTTTGGTCCATTCTAAGTAAGTTCGTCTCCTGTTGGTCCAATTTCAGGAGTTCGTCTCCTTTTGGTCCAATCAAAGGAGTTCGTCTCCTTTTGGTCCAATCTATGGGAGTTCGTCTCCTATTGGTCTAATCTAAGGTGTTCGTCTCCATTTAGTCGAATCTAAGGAGTTCGTCTCCTTTTGGTCTAATCTATGTAAGTTCGTCTCTTGTTCATAAAATCTAAGGGAGTTCATATCCTGTTGGTCCAATCTAAGGAGTTCGTCTCCTTTTGGTCCAATCTAAGAGAGTTCGTCTCCTTTTGGTACCTTCTAAGGAGTTCGTCTCCTTCTTGTCCAATCTCAGGGAGTTCGTGTCCTTTTGGACCCTTTTAAGGAGATCGTCTCCTTTTGGTCCAATCTAAGGGAGTTCGTCTCCTTTTGGTCCATTCTAAGCAGTTCGTCTCCTTTTGGTCCATTCTAATTAAGTTCATCTCTTGTTGGTCAAATCTATGGCAGTTTGTCCCCTGTTATTCCAATCTAAGGAGTTCCTCTCCCTTTGGTCCAATCTAAGGGAGTTCGTCTCCTTTTGGTCCCTTCTAGGGAGTTCGTCTCCTTTTTGTCCATTCTAAGTAAGTTCGGCGCATTTTGGTGTGAAATCTGATGGAGTTCGTCTCCTTGTCGTCCATTCTAAGTAAGTTCATGTCTTGTTGGTTCAATCTAAGTGAGTTCGTCTCCTGTTGGTCGAATCTAAGGAGTTCGGCTCCTTTTGGTCCAATCGAAGTAAGTTCGTCTCTTGTCGATCCAATTTAAGGGATTTCATCTCCTCTTGGTCCAATCTAAGGAGTTCGTCTCCTTTCTGTCCATTATAAGTAAGTTCGTCTCCTGTTGGTCCCTTCTAAGGAGTTCGTCTTTTTTGGTCTAATCTAAGGAGTTCGTATCCTTTTGGTCCAATCTAAGGGAGTTCGTCTCCTTTTGGTCTCTTCTAAGGAGTTCGTCTCCTTTTGGTCCAAGCTAAGGAGTTCGACTCCGTTTGGTGCAACCTAAGGGAGTTCGTTATCGACCAAAAAAAAAACCTAAGGGAGTTCGTCTCCTTTTGGTCCATTCTAAGGAGTTCGTCTCCTTTTGATCCAGTCTAGGGGAGTTCGTCTCCTGTTGGTGCAATCTAAGGGACTTTGTCTCCCTTTGGTCCATTCTAAGTAAGTTCGTCTTCTGTTGGTCGAATCTAAGAGAGTTCGTCTCCTGTTGGTCCAATCTAAGGAGTTCGTCTCCTTTTGGTCCAATCTAAGTAGTTCGTCTCCTGTTTGTCCAATCTAAGGGAGTTCGTCTCCTTTTGGTCCAACCTAAGAGAGTTCGTCTCCTATTGGTCTAATCTAAGGTGTTCGTCTCCATTTAGTGTAATCTAAGGCGTTCGTCTCCTTTTGTTCTAATCTATGTAAGTTCGTCTCTTGTTCATAAAATGTAAGGGAGTTCATATCCTGTTGGTCCAATCTAAGGAGTTCGTCTTCATTTCCTCCATTCTGAGGAGTTCATCTCCTTTTGGTCCATTTTAAGTAAGTTCGTCTCCTGTTGGTCCAATCTAAGGAGTTCGTCGTCTTTTGGTCCAATCTAAGGGAGTTCGTCTCCTGTTGGTCGAATGGTATGGGTTCGTTCTGTTTTGGTTACATCTAAGTAAAGTTCATATCTGTTGGTCCAATCTCAGGAGTTCGTTCTCCTTTTGGTCAAATCAAAGGAGTTCGTTCTCCCTTTTGGGTGGGCTCCAATTATGGGAGTTAGTTTCTCCTGTTGGTCCAATCTAAGGAGTTCGTCTCCTTTTCGTCCATTCGAAGGAGTTCGCTCCTTTTGGTCCAATCTATGGGAGTTCGTCTCCTTTTAGTCTATTGTAAGCAGTTCGTCTCCTTTTGGTCCATTCTAACTAAGTTCCTCTCTTGTTGGTCCAATCTAAGGGAGTTCGTGTCCTTTTGGTCCATTCTAAGGAGTTCTTCTCCTTTTGGTCCATTCTAAGGAGTTTCGTCTCCTTTGGTCCGTCTAATTAAGTTCATATTTGTGGTTTCAAATCTAGGCAGTTCGTCCCAATGTTAGTCCCCCAATTAAGGATTTCCTCTCCTTTTGGTCCAATCTAAGAGAGTTCGTCCCTGTGGTCTAATCTAAGGAGGTTATCTCCCTTTTTGTCCAATCTAAGGGAGTTCGTCTCCTTTTTGTCCAATCTAGCGGAGTTCGTCTCCTTTTGGTCCCTTCTACGGAATTCGTCTCATTTTGGTCCATCCTAGGTAAGTTCATGTCTTGTTGGCCCACCCTAAGGGAGTTCGTCTCCTGTTGGTCCAATCTAAGGAGTTCATCTCCTTTTGGTCCAATCTAAGGGAGTTCGTCTCCTTTTGGTCCCTTCTAAGAAGATCGTCTGCTTTTGGTCCATTCTAAGTAAGTTCGTCTCCTGTTGGTCCAATCGAAGGAGTTCGTCTCCTTTTGGACAAATCTAAGGAATTTCGTCTGCTGTTGGTCCAATCCAAGGAGTTCGTCTCCTTTCTGTCCAATCTAAGGAGTTCGTCTCTTTTTGGTCCAATCTAAGGGACTTCGTCTCCTGTTGGTCCAATCCAAGGAGTTCATCTCATTTTTGTCCAATCCAAGTGAGTTCGTCTCCTGTTGGTCCAATCTAAGGAGTTCGTCTCCTTTCGGTCCAATCGAAATGAGTTCGTCTCCTTTTGGTCCCTTCTAAGGAGTTCGTCTCGTTTTGCTCCAATCTAAGATGTTCGACTCCTTTTGGTCAAATCTAAGGGAATTCGTCCCCTGTTGGTCCAATCTAAGGAGTTCCTCTCGTTTTGGTCCAATCTAAGGGAGTTCGTCTCCTGTTGGTCCAATCTAAAGAGTTCGTGTCCTTTTGGACCATTCTAAGGAGTTCATCTCCTTGTGGTCCAATCTAAGTAAGTTCGTCTCTTGTTGATCTAATCTAAAGGAGTTCGTCTCCTGTTGGTCCAATCTAAGGAGTTCGTATCGTTTTGGCCCAATCTAAGGGAGTTCGTCTCCTGTTCGTCCATTGTAAGGAGTTCGTATCCTTTTGGTCCAATCTAAGGAGTTTGTCTCCTTTTGGTCCAATCTAAGGAGTTCGTCTCTTATTGGTTCAATCTAAGGGAGTTCGTCTTCTGTTGGTCCAATCTAAGGAGTTCGTCTTCTGTTGGTCCAATCTGAGGGAGTTCGTCTCCTTTTGATCCCATCGAGGGAGTTCGTCTCCTTTTGTTCCATTCAAAGTAAGTTTATGTCTTGAGGGTCCAATCTATGGGAGTTATCTCATGTTGGTCGAATCTAAGGAGTTCATCTCCTTTTGGTCCAATCTCAGCAGGTTCGCCTCTTGTTGGACCAATCTAAGGGATTTCGTCTCCTTTGGGTCCAATCTAAGGAGTTCATTTCCTTTTTGTACAATCTAAGGAAGTTAGTCACCCATTGGTCCAATCTAAGGGAGTTCCTCTCCTCTTAGGCCAATCTAAGGAGTTGGTCTCTTTTTGGTCGAATCTAAGGGAGTTCGTCTCCTTTTGGTCCCTTCTAAGGAGTTCGTCTCCTTTTCGACCCTTCTAAGGAGTTCGTCTCCTTTTGGTTCCTTCTAAGTAAGTTCATGTATTGTTGGTCAAATCTAAGTGAGGTACTCTACTGTTGGTCTAATCTAAGGAGTTCGTCTCCTTTTCGCTCCAATCTAAGGTAGTTCGTCTCCTGTTGGTCTAATCTAAGGAGTTCGTCTCCTTTTGGTCCAATCTAAAGTAGTTCGTCTCCTGTCGGTCCAATCTAAGGAGTTCGTCTCCTTTTGGTTTAATCTAAGAGAGTTCATCTCCTGTTGGTCCAATCTAGGGGAGTTCGTCTCCCGTTGGTCCAATCTAAGGAGTTCATCTCCTTTTAGTCCAATCTAAGGGAGTTCGTCTCCAGTAGGTCCAATCTAAGGAGTTCGTCTCCTTTTGGTCCAATCTAAGGGAGTTCGTCTCCTTTTGGTCCCTTCTAAGAAGATCGTCTGCTTTTGGTCCAATCTAAGGTAGTTCGTCTCCTTTCGGTCCCTTCTAAGGGGTTCGTCTCCTTTGGTCCAATCTAAGGGAGTTCGTCTCCTTTTTTTTTGGTCCCAAACATAAGAGTTCGTCTCCGTTGGTACAATCTAATGGTTGTCGTCTCCTGTGGTGGCATCTAAGGAGTTCGTCTCCTTTGGGTCCAATCTAAGGGGAGTTCGTCTCCTGTGGGTCCAGTCTAACAAGTTCGTCTCCTTTTAGTCCAATCTAAAGGAGTTCATCTCTTGTGGATCCAATCTAAGGGAGTTTGTTTCATCTTGGTCCATTCTAAGGAGTTCGTCTCCTTTCGGTCCAATCTAAGTAAGTTCGTCTCTTGTTGATCCAATCTAAGGGAGTTCATCTCCTGTTAGTCCAATCTAAGGAGTTCGTCTCCTTTTGGTCCAACCTATGTAAGTTCGTCTCCTGTTGGTCCATTCTAAGGAATTCGTCTCCTGTTGTTCCAGTCTAACGGAATTCGTCTCCTTTTGGTCCCTTCAAAGGAGTTCGTCTCCTTTTGGTCCATAAGTAAGTTCATGTCTTGAGGATACAATCTGAGGGAGTTCATCTCCTACTGGTCCAATATAAGGAGTTCGTCTCCTTTTGGTCCATTCTGAGGAGTTCGTCTCCTTTTTGTCCATTCTAAGTAAGTTCATCTCCTGTTGGTCCAATCTAAGGAGTTCGTCGCCTTTTGGTCCAATCAAGGGCAGTTCGTGTCCTGTTGGTGCAATCTAACGAGTTCGTCTCCTTTTGGTCCAATCTATGGGAGTTCGTCTCCTGTTGGTCCAATCTAACGAGTTCGTCTCCTTTTGGTCCAATCTAAGGGAGTTCGTCTCATTTTTGCAATCTCAGGGAGTTCGTATCCTTTGCGAACCCTTTTAAGGAGTTCGTTCCTTTTCGTCCAATCTAAGCGAGTTCGTTCTTTTGGTCCGTCTAAGGAGTTCGACTCCTTTTGGTCCAACCAAAGGGAGTTCGTCTCCTTTTGATCCATTCTAAGGAGTTCATCTCATTTTGGTCCAATCTAAGGGAGTTCGTCTTCTGTTGGTCCAATCGAAGGAGTTCCTCTCCCTTTGGTCCAATCTAAGGGAGTTCGTCTCCTTTTGGTCCCTTCTAGGGAGTTCGTCTCCTTTTCGTCCATTCTAAGTAAGTTCATGTCTTCTTGGTTCAATCTAAGTGGGTTCGTCTCCTGTTGGTCGAATCTAAGGAGTTCGTCTCCTTTTGGTCCAATCTAAGTAAGTTCGTCTCTTGTCGATCCAATTTAAGTTATTTCATCTCCTCTTGGTCCAATCTAAGGAGTTCGTCTCCTTTTGGTCCATTATAAGTAAGTTCGTCTCCTGTTGGTCCCTTCTAAGGAGTTCGTCTTTGTTGGTCTAATCTAAGGAGTTCGTCTCCTTTTGGTCCAATCTAAGGGAGTTCGTCTCCTTTTGGTCTCTTCTAAGGAGTTCGTCTCCTTTTGGTCCAAGCTAAGGAGTTCGACTCCGTTTGGTGCAACCTAAGGGAGTTCGTTATAGACCAAAAAAAAAAAACTAAGGGAGTTCATCTCCTTTTGGTCCATTCTAAGGAGTTCGTCTCCTTTTGGTCCAGTCTAGGGGAGTTAGTCTCCTGTTGGTGCAATCTAAGGGACTTTGTCTCCCTTTGGTCCGTTCTAAGTAAGTTCGTCTCCTGTTGGTCGAATCTAAGAGAGTTCGTCTCCTGTTGGTCCAATCTAAGAGAGTTCGTCTCCTGTTCGTCCAATCTAAGGAGTTCGTCTCCTTTTGGTCCAATCTAAGTATGTTCGTCTCTTATTGATCCAATCTAAGGGAGTTCATCTCCTGTTGGTCCAATCTAAGGAGTTCGTCTCCTTTTGGTCCAATCTAAGGAGTTCGTCTCCTTTTGATCCATTCTTTGGGAGTTCTTCTCCTGTTAGTCCAATCTAAGGAGTTCGTCTCCTTTTGGTCCAATGAAAGGGGTTTGACTCCTTTCGGTCCAACCTAAGGGAGTTCGTCTCCTTTTGGTCCATCCTAAAGAGTTCAACTCCTTTTGGTCCAATCTAAGGGAGTTCGTCTCCTGTTGGTCCAATCTAAGGAGTTCGTCTCCTTTTGGTCCAATCTAAGAGAGTTCGTCTCCTTTTGGTACCTTCTAGGAGTTCGTCGCTTTTGTCCAATCTCAGGGAGTCGTTCTTTTGGACCCTTTACGGAGTTCGTCTCTCCTTTGGTCCAATTTAAGGGGTTCGTTCTCCTTTTGTCCATCTAAGGAGTTCGTCTCCTTTGGTTCTTCTAAGGAGTTCGTCTCCTTTTGGCCATTCTAATTAAGTTCGTCTCATTTGTCCAATCTAAGGGAGTTCGTATTCTGTTCGGTCCAATTCGAAGGGTTTCCTTCCCTTTGGTCAATTCTAAGGGGAGTTCGTCTCCTTTTGGTCCCTTCTAGGGGTTGTCTCTTTGTCCATTTAAGTAAGTCATGTATGTGGTCTCATCTAAGTGAGTTCGTCTCCTTTGGTAGAATCTAAGGAGTTAGTCCGTGTTGGGTCCATTCTCAGTAAGTCGTATCCTGTTGTCCAACCTCAGTGAGTCGTCTCCTTTGGTCCAATCCAAAGCAGTCGTCTCTTTTGGTCCAATCTATGGAAGGTCGTTCCGGTGGTCCAATCTAAGGAGTTCGTCTCCTTTTGGTCCAATCTAAGAGAGTTCGTCTCCTTTTGGTACCTTCTAAGGAGTTCGTCTCCTTCTTGTCCAATCTCAGGGAGTTCGTGTCCTTTTGGACCCTTTTAAGGAGATCGTCTCCTTTTGGTCCAATCTAAGGGAGTTCGTCTCCTTTTGGTCCATTCTAAGCAGTTCGTCTCCTTTTGGTCCATTCTAATTAAGTTCATCTCTTGTTGGTCAAATCTATGGCAGTTCGTCCCCTGTTAGTCCAATCTAAGGAGTTCCTCTCCCTTTGGTCCAATCTAAGGGAGTTCGTCTCCTTTTGGTCCCTTCTAGGGAGTTCGTCTCCTTTTTGTCCATTCTAAGTAAGTTCATGTCTTGTTGGTTCAATCTAAGTGAGTTCGTCTCCTGTTGGTCGAATCTAAGGAGTTCGTCTCCTTTTGGTCCAATCTAAGTAAGTTCGTCTCTTGTCGATCCAATTTAAGGGATTTCATCTCCTCTTGGTCCAATCTAAGGAGTTCGTCTCCTTTTGGTCCATTATAAGTAAGTTCGTCTCCTGTTGGTCCAATCTCAGGAGTTCGTCTCCTTTTGGTCCAATCAATGGAGTTCGTCTCCTTTTGGTCCAATCTATGGGAGTTCGTCTCCTTTTGGTCCAATCTAAGGAGTTCGTCTCCTTTTGGTCCAATCTAAGAGAGTTCGTCTCCTTTTGGTACCTTCTAAGGAGTTCGTCTCCTTCTTGTCCAATCTCAGGGAGTTCGTGTCCTTTTGGACCCTTTTAAGGAGATCGTCTCCTTTTGGTCCAATCTAAGGGAGTTCGTTACTTGGGTCCATTTAGGAGTTCGTCTTCTTTGGTCTGTGCTAAGGAGTTGTCTCCTTTGCCATTCTAATTAAGTTCATCTGTTGTTGGTCAAAATCTTATTAGGGAGTTCGTCTACTTTTTGTCCAATCTAAGGGAGTTCGTCTCCTTTTGGTCCCATCTAAGCAGTTGGTCTCCTTTTGGTCCAATCTAACGGAGTTCGTCTCCTTTTTGTCCAATCTAAGGGAGTTCGTCTCCTTTTCGTCCAATCTAGCGGAGTTCGTCTCCTTTTGGTCCCTTCTAAGGAATTCGCCTCATTTTGGTCCATCCTAGGTAAGTTCATGTCTTGTTGGCCCACTCTAAGGGAGTTCGTCTCCTGTTGGTCCAATCTAAGGAGTTCGTCTCTTTTTGGTCCAATCTAAGGGAGTTCGTCTCCTTTTGGTCCCTTCTAAGAAGATCGTCTGCTTTTGGTCCATTCTAAGTAAGTTCGTCTCCTGTTGGTCCAATCGAAGGAGTTCGTCTCCTTTTGGTCAAATCTAAGGGATTTCGTCTGTTGTTGGTCCAATCCAAGGAGTTCGTCTTCTTTCTGTCCAATCTAAGGAGTTCGTCTGCTGTTGGTCCAATCCAAGGAGTTCATCTCCTTTTTGTCCAATCCAAGTGAGTTCGTCTCCTGTTGGTCCAATCTAAGGAGTTCGTCTCCTTTCGGTCCAATCTAAAGGAGTTCGTCTCTTTTTGGTCCATTCTAAGGAGTTCGTCTCGTTTTGCTCCAATCTAAGGTGTTCGACTCCTTTTGGTCAAATCTAAGGGAATTCGTTCCCTGTTGGTCCAATCTAAGGAGTTCCCCTCGTTTTGGTCCAATCTAAGGGAGTTCGTCTCCTGTTGGTCCAATCTAAAGAGTTCGTGTCCTTTTGGACCATTCTAAGGAGTTCATCTCCTTGTGGTCCAATCTAAGTAAGTTCGTCTCTTGTTGATCCAATCTAAAGGAGTTCGTCTCCTGTTGGTCCAATGTAACGAGTTCGTATCCTTTTGGTCCAATCTAAGGAGTTCGTCTCCTTTTGGTCCAATCTAAGGAGTTCGTCTCCTTTTGATCCAATCTAAGAGAGTTCGTCTCCTTTTGGTACATTCTAAGGAGTTCGTCTCCTTTTTGTCCAATCTCAGGGAGTTTGTCTTTGGACCCTTTTTAGGAGTCGTTTCCTTTGGTCCAATCTAAGGGAGTTCGTCTCCTTTTGGTCCATTCTAAGGAGTTCGTCTTCTTTTTGGTCTCTGTCTAAGGAGTTCGTCTCCTTTTGGTCCATTTAATTAAGGTTCATCTGTGGTTGGTCACAATCTATGGCCAAAAGTTTTTTTTTTTTTTCGGGGGGGTACCCTGTAGTCACAATCTAAGTAGTTAGTATCCTTTGGTCCAATCTAAGAGTTGTCTCCTTTTGGTCAAAATAAGGCAGTTCGTCTGTTATTGGTCCAATCTAAGGGAGTTCGTCTTCTGTTAGTCCAATCTAAGGAGTTCGTCTCCTTTTTGTCCAATCTGAGGGAGTTCGTCTCCTTTTGATCCCATCAAGGGAGTTCATCTCCTTTTGGTCCTTTCAAAGTAAGTTCATGTCTTGAGGGTCCAATCTATGGGAGTTATCTCATGTTGGTCGAATCTGAGGAGCTCGTCTCCTTTTGGTCCAATCTCAGCAGGTTCGCCTCTTGTTGGACCAATCTAAGCGATTTCGTCTCCTTTGGGTCCAATCTAAGGAGTTCGTTTCCTTTTTGTACAATCTAAGGAAGTTAGTCACCCGTTGGTCCAATCTAAGGGAGTTCCTCTCATGTTAGGCCAATCTAAGGAGTTCGTCTCTTTTTGGTCGAATCTAAGGGAGTTCGTCTCCTTTTGGTCCCTTCTAAGGAGTTCGTCTCCTTTTGGACCCTTCTAAGGAGTTCGTCTCCTTTTGGACCATTCTAAGTAAGTTCATGTCTTGTGGGTCCAATCTAAGTGAGTTCCTCTCCTGTTTGTCTAATCTAAGGAGTTCGTCTCCTTTTGGTCCAATCTAAAGGAGTTCGTCTCCTGTTGGTCCAATCTAAGGAGTTCGTCTCCTTTTGGTTTAATCTAAGAGAGGTCATCTCCTGTTGGTCCAATCTAGGGGAGTTCGTCTCCCGTTGGTCCAATCTAAGGAGTTCATCTCCTTTTAGTCCAATCTAAGGGAGTTCGTCTCCAGTAGGTCCAATCTAAGGAGTTCGTCTCCTTTTGCTCCAATCTAAGGGAGTTCGTCTCCTTTTGGTCCCTTCTAAGAAGATCGTCTGCTTTTGGTCCAATCTAAGGTAGTTCGTCTCCTTTGGTTCCCTTTCTAGGGGTTCGTCCCTTTTGTCCAATCTAAGGTAGTTTGTCTCCTGTTGGTCCGATCTAAGGAGTTCGTCTCCTTTTGGTCCAAAACTAAGGGAGTTCGTCTCTTTTGGGTCCAAATTAAGGAGTTCGTTTCCTTTTTGTTTTAGTCAATCTAAGGGTGTTCGTTCCGTTGGTCGACCTTTTTTTTTTCTTTTTTTTTCACAGGAGTTCGTCTATTTTGGTCCAATCTAAGGGAGTTCAGTCTCCTGGGGTACAGTCTAACGAGTTCGTCTCCTTTTAGTCCAATCTTAAATGAGTCATCTCTTGTGGATCAATCAAGGGAGAGTTCGTTCATCTTGTCCATTCTAAGGATGTTCGTCTACTTTTGGTCAAATCTAAGTAAGTTCGTCTCTTGTTGATCCAATCTAAGGGAGTTCATCTCCTGTTAGTCCAATCTAAGGAGTTCGTCTCCTTTTGGTCCAAACTATGTAAGTTCGTCTCCTGTTGGTCCATTCTAAGGAATTCGTCTCCTGTTGTTCCAGTCTAACGGAGTTCGTCTCCTTTTGGTCCCTTCTAAGGAGTTCGTCTCCTTTTGGTCCATAAGTAAGTTCATGTCTTGAGGATACAATCTGAGGGAGTTCATCTCCTACTGGTCCAATATAAGGAGTTCGTCTCCTTTTGGTCCATTCTGAGGAGTTCGTCTCCTTTTTGTCCATTCTAAGTAAGTTCATCTCCTGTTGGTCCAATCTAAGGAATTCGTCTTCTTTTGGACCAACCTAAGGGAGTTCGTCTCCTTTTGGTCCATTCTAAGGAGTTCGTCTGCTTTCGGTCCAATCATGGGAGTTCGTCTTCCTGTGGTCCAATCTAACGGTTAGTATCCTTTGGTCCAATCTAAGGGAGTTCGTGTCCTTTTGGTCCATTCTAAGTAAGTTCCTCTCTTTTTGGTCCAATCTAACGGACTTCGTCTCCTTTTGTTTCATTCTAAGGAGTTCGTCTCCTTTTGGTCCAATCTAAGGGAGTTCCTCTCTAGTTGATCCAATCTAAGGGAGTTCCTCTCCTGTTGGTCCAATCGAAGGAGTTCGTCACACTTTGGTCCATTCTAAGGAGTTCGTCTGCTTTTGGTCTAATCTAAGTAAGTTCGTCTCTTCTTGATCCAATCTAAGGGAGTTCGTCTCGTGTTGGTCCAATCTAAGGAGTTCGTCTGCTTTTGGTCCGATCTAAAGGAGTTCGTCTCCTGTTGGTCCAATCTAAGGAGTTCGTTTCCTTTTGATCCATTCTAAGTAAGTTCTTGTCCTGTTGGTCCAATCTCAGGGTGTTCGTCCCCTGTTGGTCCAATCTAAGGAGTTCGTCACCTTTTGGTCCAATCTCTAATCTAAGGAGTTCTTTTCCTTTTGGTCCAATCTAAGGGAGTCCGTCTCCTGTTCGTCCAACTTAAGGAGTTCATCTCCTGCTTGTCCAATCTCAGGAAGTTCGTCTCCTTTTGGTCCAACCTAAGGAGTTCGTCTCCTTTTGGTCCAATCTAAGGGAGGTCATCTCTTGTTGATCCAATCTAAGGGAGTTCGTCTTCTGTTGGTCCAACCTAAGGAGTTCGTCTCCTTTTGTCCCAATCTAAGGGAGTTCGTCTCCTGTTGGTCCAATGTAAGGAGTTCGACTCCTTTTGCTCCAATCCAAGTAACTTTATCTCCTTTTGGTCCATTCTAAGTAAGTTCGTCTCTTCTTGGTCCAATAAGGGAGTTCGTCTCATTTTGGTCCATTCTAAGTAGTTCGTCTCTTTTTGGTCCAATCTAAGTAAGTTCGTCTCTTGTTGATCCAATCTAGGGGAGCTCATCTCCTGTTGGTCCAATCTAAGGAATTCGTCTCCTTTTGGTCCAACCTATGTAAGTTCATCTCCTGTTGGTCCAATCTTAGGGAGTTCGTCTCCTGTTGGTCCGATATAAGGAGTTCGTCTCCTTTTGGTCCCTTCTAAGGAGTTCGACTCCTTTTAGTCCAATCTAAGTAAGTTCTTCTCTTGTTGATACAATCTGAAGGAGTTCATATCCTGTTGGTCCTTTCTAAGGAGTTCGTCTCCTTTTGGTCCATTCTAAGTAAGTTCGTCTCCTTTTGGTCCAATCGAAAGGAGTTCCTCTCCTTTTGGTCCACTCTAAGGAGTTCGTCTCCTACCGATCCAATCTAAGGAGTTCGTCTCCTTTTGCTCCGTTCTAGGAAGTTCGTCTCCTTTTGGTCCATTCTAAGTAAGTTTATGTCTTGTTGGTCCAATCTAAGTGAGTTCATCTCCTGTTGGTCCAATCTAAGGAGTTCATCTCCTTTTGTTCCAATCTAAAGGAGTTCGTCTCTTTTTGGTGCCTTCTAAGGAGTTCATCTCCTTTTGGTCCAATCTAAAGGTCTTTGTCTTCTTTTGGTCCTTGCTAAGGAGTTCGTCTCCATTTGGTCCAATCTAAGAAAGTTCGTCTCCTTTTGCTCCCTTCATAGGAGTTCGTCTCCTTTTGGTCCACCCTAAGTAAGTTCGTCTCCTATTGGTCCATTCTAAGGAGTTCATCTCCTATTGGTCCAACTGAGGAGTTTGCCTCCTTTTGGTCCAATCTAAGGGAGTTTGTCACCTTTTGGTCCCTTCTAAGGAGTTCGACTCCTTTTGGTCCAACCTAAGGGAGTTCGTCTCCTTTTGGTCCATTCTAAGGAGTTCATCTCATGTTGGTCCAATCTAAGGAGTTCGTCTCATTTTGGTCCAATCTAAGAGAGTTCGTCTCCTTTTGGTCCCTTCTAAGGAGTTCGTCTCCTGTTGGTCCAATGGAAGGAGTTCGTCTCCTTTTGGTCCAATATAAAGGAGTTCGTCTCCTTTTGGTCCCTTCTAAGGAGTTCGTCTCCTTTTGGTCGAATCTAAAGGAGTTCGTCTCCTTTTGGTCCCTTCTATGGAGTTCGTCTCCTTTTGGTCCAATCTAAGGACTTCCACTACTTTTGGTCCTTTCTAAGGAGTTCGTCTACTTTTGGTCCAATCTCAGAAAGTTCGTCTCCTTTTGTTCCCTTCTAACGAGTTCGTCTCCTGTTGGTCCAATCTAAGGAGTTCGTCTCCTTTTGGTCCAATCTAAGGAGTTCGTCTCCTTTTGGTCCATTCTAAGTAAGTTTATGTCTTGTTGGTCCAATCTAAGTGAGTTCATCTCCTGTTGGTCCAATCTAAGGAGTTCGTCTCCTTTTGGTCCAGTCGAAAGGAGTTCGTCTCCTTTTGGTCCCTTCTAAGGTGTTTGTCTCCTGTTGGTCCAATCTAAGGAGTTCATCTCCTTTTGGTCGAATCTAAAGGAGTTCGTCTCTTTTTGGTCCCTTCTAAGGAGTTCATCTCCTTTTGGTACAATCTAAAGGTGTTCGTCTCCATTTGCTCCTTTCTATGGAGTTCGTCTCCATTTGGTTCAATCTAAGAAAGTTCGTCTCCTTTCGCTCCCTTCATAGGAGTTCGTCTCCTTTTGGTCCACCCTAAGTAAGTTCGTCTCCTGTTGGTCTATTCTAAGGAGTTCGTCTCCTATTGGTCCAACTAAGGAGTTTTTCTCCTTTTGGTCCAATCAAAGGGAGTTTGTCACCTTTTGGTCCCTTCTAAGGAGTTCGACTCCTTTTGGTCCAACCTAAGGGAGTTCGTCTCCTTTTGGTCC
>JAGKPW010001073.1:30000-62126 GCA_019926035.1 Melaleuca alternifolia
CTAAACCCTAAACCCTAAACCCTAAACCCTAAACCCTAAACCCTAAACCCTAAACCCTAAACCCTAAACCCTAAACCCTAAACCCAAAAATCCACATAACCCCAAACCCGTAACCCCTAAAACCCCAAACCCGTAACCCAAAAATCCTATAACCCCAAACCCTAAACCCAAAACCCTAAACCCAAAACCCCAAACCCATAAAACCACAAACCCTAAGACCCCCGTAACCCTAAACCCTAAAACCCCCATAACCCCAAACCCTAAACCCATAACCCCAATCCCGTAACCTTAAAACCCTAGACCCTAAACTGTAATTGGAATGAGATGGAAAAGAGGGAACGAAGAAATAGTCCACAATTTTGGCTCCAAAGATTTATTGATCAATCTTTGCTTCACAATTCATAGTTCAATGAGGATTTGGAGAGTGTCCCATTGACTTTCCATTGACTTTTAATGTACTGGGATGTCATTATTTTTTCACTAAACTTACAAAAGAAAGGCACTTCACCTGAATTCTAAAGTAACCCCACAAGGATCACGTTTGCACCATATACCATACTTCCTTTTTAAATTCCAACTATCTTTTTCCAAATTTTTTTATTGATTGTTATGAATTCACTATATTCAAAACATTTCTTTTTGTACTTTCCCCGAATAACTAGTAATACCTGATTGATGTTCACGTTCGAATCCATCAAAATTATCCACACCAGGATCAAATCAAATTAAAACGAAGCGCCCGATATCATATGAAGATGTAGGATGCCGAGTTGCTCAATATGCTTTGCCTTCAATTTTTGAAATATCTTGAAAAGATAACCCTTAATTGGTTTTGGTTTGAAAATATGTTCAATCGGACTAAAAACAGAAACTAATCAAAGCCCAAGTTGAAACAGGAAGTATTTACCAAAATGTAACGTGCAATTGGGTAAGAATTAGATAGACATAAGAATCACCCCAAGTTAACCTATATATATATATATATATATTGATCTAATTCACACCCCAAATCACAATTTCTTCACCTCCGCAATTCATACCATGGCCTTGATCAACAAACCGCCCGTCTTGTTCTACCTAGGAACAATCTCCGGTGAGACCACCCATGGCTTCCTCGACCCCATCACAGGGAACCTTGACGTGCTGCGAATCCCCAAGCTCGAGTGTCAAGTCAACTGCCTCGCCTCCAAGCATAGATGGCTCCTCCTAACGTCGAGAGAGATCCCGTCAATCCTCCTCTTCAACCCGATGACCCGAGATCGGATCGACCTCCCTTGGCGTAGCTGGCTCATAAGCGCCGGGACCTTCTCCGCGGCTCCCACGTCCTTGAATAGCACCGTCTTCATCGTCAGCATGCCTATACACCCTCTCAACAATCGGATCGCGATCGACACGGTGACTGTCGGGTCAGAGAAAAAGTGGACTCGTCATTGCTTTAGCCATGTCCGGATCTCGACTCGAGCTGGCAAGTCTGCGCGGGGAGCATCTTGTATTGTGTGGACTTGAAGGGAAGAGTTGGCCCATTCAATGTAAAAGACGGCACGTGGAATGTCATCCCTTGCAAGGATAAGTCCAGCAAAGTCTGGAAACTCCATCTATTGGAGTTCAACGGAGATATTTTCGCAGCCAAGAGAGGATGCCGTGGAACTGTGGAGGAATTGTTTAAGTTGAAGCTTAAAGACGACGCGTCTGAATGGGAGACAGAGGACGTCATCGTGGACGACGGCGACGGCGTTAATTACTTCTTAGGAGATTATGGCTCAATGGCGACACGAGACCTAGGTTGGAGAGATGATAAGAAGCTGATCGACGCCCGTCACAGGCTGAAGTTGAACAGATCATGTTGCTCGAAATCGATTTGTGAGAATCATTCATTTAGTTGTGCTTACGATCGAGTTTGGATTTGAGAAGAGGTCTTTAGATACTTGTTGCAGTTACAAGTGAGTTTTGAATGCACATGTCTATTACAGATTGGAAAACACAAGTTCTATATTCACTCGAGTGTCATATTATTTTTCAGAACACTTGAATGCCATTATTTTAGAAAAGTTATTCATTTAAGAGTCACGGTGATTTCCTACAATGAATCCGACGAGTTAGTAATTTATTAATAATTGAGCTATGTGGCTCGCCGAAATACAATCAGCTAGATAGAGCGAAAAGCGAAAAGGGCATCGTTTGTCCAAATTGATGAATTGGGGTTGATAGCTTCAATTGAAACTCTAAACACCGACTTGCTGTTAAGCTTCAACTGAAACCTTGTATTGACGTTGCTGCTTGTGGTTGACTCGTTGCGTTAACTCGCGATTGGGGCTTTGATTTCGAAGACGAAGATTGGTCGAACTCGTGCAGTTTGTTGGATTCTCTACTCGAAGCACTCGGATTTGATTATGCATGCTTCAAATTCCTCGCCTTTGCGAATGACTCGTGACCTTCATTGAATTGCTGCGAAAAAGCTCCACGCCTCTCTCGGTGCTTGGGACGCACCGAAACCGACCCGCATCACCACCACCTTCTTCCGAAAGGCTCGCCATTTTATCAGCACTGTTTTTCCGAGCGTGAGATAAGTTCAGATAATGGACGATGAAGATTGCGAAGAAGACGAGTCTTAAGTGGAGCAACAAGAGCCTCTGTTTCTATCTGGTGTTGCAAAAGCTGAAGTTGATCCGAGGACTTTAGTTAAACTAATATGGGAAAGTGCAGCAACTGATGTGAGCACACCACCATGGTCGAAGATTAAAGAAGTTAAGAGAGAAGGAGATATTTATGCCATGTCGAGCTGACAATTTTCCATACTGAACTTCAATTATGTTTTCACAAGTCACATCGAAATCAAATTTTAATTTAAAAAGTCACTTAAATAAATCGCTGAAATAATCAATATTGTAAACAACTTTTGATCCGACTTGGCACTCAAAGTGATTTAGCACTTAAGTGCCATGCAAAAATTATGACACTTGCTAAAATAAACATTCCTTTTCTCATAAGAGCTTCTCATTATTCCATGCTCATCAAAGCCCTCCAGAGTATCTACACCTGCCTACATCCTATTCTACTGGTGTACGCTAGACGTGCTTAGCTGCACACAAACTAGCTCAAGAGGAAGGTATTAAACAATCGGAATGGACATGTACACCTCCATGAATCGTTAAACTGACTAAATTAGACACAAACATCTGTACCAACAAAGGATGAGCAATTTGGCAAGCACCTTCAGAATTAGGAAAAACACCAACTATTGCACTTCAGTAGCGGGTCATGTTCCTCCATTTGTCCTTCAGGTCCACGTGAACAGAAAAGCTCCACTTCGTAATGTAGTCAATGATAAGATCAAGCATTACCTCGGTTCTCTCCTCGAAAATGTGGCGATAGCAGTGTAGGATGAGCTTTCAATTTCCTTTACCAAACCTAGATTGCAAAAACAATATAACAATGAGATGCTGCCATGTTTTGACCAACTCGGGGCTCAAAGTGCTTTTGACCAACTTCGGACTCAAAGCGCATGACACCACTTTAAAACAAAAGCACCCAGAAGTCCTATGGACAACAAATTTCAACAATAAAATCCTCATGCTGTTAACAGATACTGCAATAATTAACATTGTACCTCCGGACACCATTCCTAAAAGTTTCTTCTTCCTCCAAATTCCATCTCTTTACTTTTCTCCGTCCAGAAACTTTCAAATCTGGGTCAATGGCTGTAACGACCCGATTCTTCGGGGTCGTAGCAATACTTTCAGGATCTAACTTTACTCCAAGATTTGCAAAATTCTTAGGTAACTTGTTCCCAAGGTAGAGCACTACATTCAACTTTGAACAAGAAGCTTACTTCCCACGGATACAAGGGTAAGTCCGGTCAAAATACAAAAGGGGAAGAGAACAGGAGAAGACGTAACAAAAGCCTAGAGTCATGGTCACCGCACAGCTATACAATCAAAAGTCGCAGGAAAAAGAGAAGGGAGAGTGCTAATCCTAAGTTACATCCACCGGCTTGGGCCAGTCTCGCACACACGAAGGCTTTGGGTTGTCCACGGTGCCCTCCTCTGAGTCGTCTACCCCATCAGGGTCTTCAAAGCCGAACTCGTATCCTCCCTGTGGTACCTCACACCTCTCAACCAACAACTCTAGTTCGGTCTCATGGAAGCCCGTGTACATGCTAATGTGCTGATGTGGGTACCATATGTGCTTCGTGGTGCTCCAAATCCAACCGGTCGTGCTGTGGGATTCTTGGATTAATCCATCTTCCTTTACTTCTATGTCTATGACCTCTCCCATGTCTCTAGGGGGAACGGGAGCTGCTGCCATGCCGTTCCCTTCGTCTTCTTCTTCCCAATTGAAGGGGATATCCGGTTCCAGATCCCCCTCCTCCTGATCCTCCTCCTCCTGAAGGTCCCACTCCAGCTCCAGCTCCAGCTGCTGCTCCCAGTCCTCTGGGTCCAAAGGTTCCAGCTCCAGTAGATCCCAAGCTTCCTCCTCGAGAGGGTCCTCCTCCATAAGCTCCTCCTCCTCTGACTGGTCCTCCAAGTCTGAGAGGTCCTGAACTGGGTCCATACTGGGGTCCTAGGATGGTGAGGTGGTGGAATGAGATACTTGGTATCCCAGTGAACGAACCCTAATCCTAAATTAGGAACACCCCTGCCCTAGGGTCCCTAATTCGACCCTCCCAACTCTCGGGCTTCAGTTGGCCTATCAGTCAACCCTAGGCGAGCCTAGCTGTAAATCTCTCTTCTCCGGCAAACCCCGACTCCGGGTCGTGAGTCGGGTCGTGCGTCAGGTCGAGAGGTCTCCTCGGGTTTGGCCGCCGTTCACCGTTCTCCGGCCAAACCGAAGCTCGATACCGGCTAAATCTGAGAGCTGCTTCGCCGGCGAGTCGAATGGTGGTGGTGGCTTGAGCCTAGGTGGTCGGAGCTGAGAGAAATCCGGCCACAAAGCCGTCGGCTCATTTTTAGGGTTTCCGAGAGGGTTCGGGGTTTTGAAGCCTCAATCCATGGATTCTAGACCAAACCGAACGAATTAAACACCATGGACAACAACTAGAAGCTTCAAGAAATCGATTGGTACTAACCAATCGAGCTAAGGAGGTCGGGAAGGGGGAGAACTCACCGAGTCTTTGGTTGTGGTTCTTTCCTGCGGTTTTCTGGAAAAATTTTCCAGAAAACCCTAGTCGCGGTGCCTCCTGTCGAGGGCTGCCGGCGACGGTGCAGGGCGAGTCGGAGCTCGCGGTCGGCGGCGTTGGACAGACGGCGTTGCAGGCTCCACAACGGCACCGGCTGCAAGGCGAGAGGAGGTCTGAGCTCGGAGAAAACCGAGCTCAAAATGGGGAGGAAGCTCGGTTTATACCGAGCGAGGCAGGTGGGAGGCGAGCTGAAAATCAGCTCGCCGACGCCACACGGCAGTCTCCCACGAGCTGTCGTCCCCTCCGGCCGTCCCCTCTGGCCAGTCAGTGGGTGGCTGCAGGCTGGAATGACCGGTGAGGCGACCGGAGCAGTGGAATGTACAGTGCATTGCCGAGCAGAATGCCTCAGAGAAGAGAGAGAAAAGAGAGGGGAGCGGCTCGCGCGCATGCTCCGCGCGTGCTGTCCGGTCTAACCAGGTCGGACCGGAGGTTCACACGGTCCGGCCGGCCGGTTTGCTGGCCGGTTCGAAATTTTAAATTAAAATAATATATTTTAATTCCCGAAAATTAGAAAATTGCTTCAAAAATTCCTAAAAATTCAGAAATTTTCTGGAAAAATCCAATATTGCAGTTTTTGACATTTTGGGCCCAAATAAAATTTCCAACATAAATTTTCATTAAATTCAAAGCCTTTCACAATTTTCACGAAATAAAAGGAAATTATTAAATTTCCCTGGAAAATTCCTATTTAGCCAAAATCGCGAATTGAACCCAAACGCGGTCATTACATTTCTTCTAACCCCAATACATCTTGTATGCATAAGACTATCATGTAGAATATGATATAATAAAAAACGATTATGTATACCTGATTGAAATCGATTTCAATGAATCCCTCGTTACTGCTCAGACAAGAAGTAATAGGTAAGGATGATAGGATTTGAACCTGTGACATTTTGTACCCAAAACAAACGCACTACCAAGTTGTGCCACATCCCTTTCAATTGGTCTACAGTGTCATTTTAGAGAATCCCTTTCTAGTTTTCAAAATCCTGATTTTCTCCATTGATATATCCAAGTTATCCAAGTTATTTTTTTTTATTCTCATGTAACATATAATAATAGAAGGCTTATATACACATGAATATGAAACCCATCGTAAAAAATAACTAAAAACAGGAATATTTTTGGGGAATGCTCAGTCGGAGGGGACTTCTTTTTCGGTTTTAAGAAAAGTAAAATCTTATCTACCGAATCATTTTACATTTCAATTGGAATTAGGAATTCCATGTACAAATACAAGTGGTCCTTAACTAATTACATATATATTATATCATATCATATATGGATTACCATTAGACATTACAATAAATAAATAAAAAGAATAAAGAAGGAGAATTTCAAATGTGAGATCTAAAAACATATCTTTCCGTTGCATCGGTACTAAGTGCTCTATAGTTTGGAGCTTTAGCAAGTCTTTTGATATAGATCAATTGTTTATTTCCAGATGTGTTGACATTCCCTTTTTTTTTCATTCTAGTTATTGACATGGGAAGAGGTGAAGAAGATTAGAGATAAAATCGAAAGATTTGTGACTAATCCCTCCCCCTCTATTTTTTTAAGATAAAAATTCGATACAATACAAACAATACAATAAGTAGAAGTATAATAAAGAAAGGAGGAAAGAGAAATAAAAAAGTAGATTCAACCTTGGCGCAATTCGGGTTTAGTCTCCAATTCCATTTCGAAATAATATTGTGAGAACAAAAATGTATCTAGGGCAAGAAGATCATACAAGATCTTTTAATGAAATAATGTACTGTACATTGAATCGAATTCGATTCAAAATAGACCTAAATATTAGTTTGTTGTTTTACTTCTTCTTTTTTTCACGGAAAGTATAAGAGTTGGTTGAATAAAAAACGCAAAGGAGGTTCATGGCCAAGGGTAAAGATGTTCGAGTAAGGGTTATTTTGGAATGTACCAACTGTGTTCGAAACGGTATTAATAAGGAATCAAGGGGTCTTTCCAGATATATTACTCAAAAGAATCGACACAATACGCCTAGTTGATTGGAATTGAGAAAATTCTGTCCCTATTGTTACAAATATATGATTCACGGGGAGATAAAGAAATAACTTGAATCAAGTACTTGCATGTCACTCTTACAAGGAACATGAAAAGGACATATTTTATATATGCCATATTATTCTATATATCTAGTTAACATAATTTAAATAACTAAAAAAAATGCCAAATCCTATATTTTATTTTGAATTCAAAATCTTTTTGGATCAGATTGAAATAGGATTTTTGAGGAACAAGGAATAACCAAACCATGGAAAAATCCAAGTGACTTTTTCTTAAATCCAAGCGATCTTTTCGTAGGCATTTGCCCCCGATCCAATCGGGGGATCAAATTGATTATAGAAACATGAGTTTAATTAGTTGATTTATTAGTGAACAAGGAAAAATATTATCTAAATGGGTAAATAGATTAACTTTAAAACAACAACGATTAATTACTATTGCTATAAAACAAGCTCGTATTTTATCTTTGTTACCTTTTCTTAATAATGAGAAACAATTTGAAAGAAGTGAGTTGACCGTCGGAACTACTGGTCTTAGAACCATAAATAAATAAATAAATAGACTTACTTCACTCCTCAATTGAATCAAAATTCAAATTTGAACTCAAACACAGATTCATATTTTGTTCAAAAAATCGTAAGAAAAAAATTGTGGAAGAAGAATAAATCTTTTTTTATTGGATATTGGACATATTCGCCTCATTTCATTTTGAGCGCCTTTATCATATTATCTTTATCATACTAATTTCTATTCTACTTTCCCAAAGTTCATTCTCCAATGAACTTCATTTAAAATATTCTGATGAATTCCTTACAATTTTCTTTTTTATTTTATGATCTCATTATAAATCATATAAAGACAATTCCTATTTAATATAGCTATTTGTGCAAGTATTTTACGATTAAGAAGCAACTGTCTCTTGTACAGATTGTGTATTAATCTACTATAACTATAGTATACTCTATTCTCGCGAATTACTGCATTTATCTTAGTGATCCACAAACGACGAAAGTCTCTCTTTTTCCTATCTCTATCTCTATGAGACAAAACCAAAGATCTTATTTTTTTTGTTGAATAATTGTTTGAGTAAGTCTTGAATGAGACCCCCGAAAGCTTGATGCAAATAAACAAATTTTTGTTCTACGTCTCCGAGCTCTATGTCCTCGTCTAATTCTAGTCATTGAATAAATGAAACTTTCATGAATAACTAATTGATTTCCTTTCTTTAAGTTATTCTTTTCCCTTTTCCTAGTTTATTAAAAACAAAACGAATTCTTCCAATGTATAAAATTAAAATTCCAATGGCTTTTGCTACTATAACCTTCCTAACCACGAATTGTCTTTTTTTCTTGGCATTTCACCTCGAAACGAGTATTGATACTAGGTATCAAAAAACAAAAAAAAAGTAATAAATAGAAATGAATAACGAAATAGTGGATTCCATCTTTTCTATGGTTATGTCTTAAACGGTGAGGTCCTCTCTATACACTGGAATCCCTTACTTAATTTAACCAATGCTATTAACAACTTGTATAGTTCACATTCTTTGGCTCTACCCATGAATTATCCAGTAATAAATCTTTCACAACGAGATCTACATATACAGTAATAGTATTTAATTATGAAGATTGGCTAGGGTAGCTGACCCTCTTAGTCCATTTTTGCAAGAGTATAGGCATAAGATTTTAGCTTTGAAAATAGAATTTCCCCGCTTAATGGATAACTATTTGTTACCAATGAGGAATTTTTTCTCATTGGAAACCATAAATTTCATATACAATAGAAGAATTGAATAGATCTTTTTTTTAGTTTTCGATATATAGAGATAGTGAACGGCCTTCTTCCTTCCATTTTATACTATTCACTAGTATTGATCATTGATACTGGAAAATTGCTTTCCCTTTTTTATACCAATGGTGATTTGAACGAGTCGCATATACACCCTAGTACATGTTCCTCGATGCTGAGGACATCCCCCCAAGGTGGGAGATTTCGTGACATTTCTGATTGGCTGTTTTGTGTTTCTAATAAGTTATTTAATAGTTGGCATGTTGAATGGTATACATAATGAATTGGCTGGTTTAGATCGATCCTAACCGGATGGTTATGAATTACTTCTCTATTTAATAGATGAATAGAATATTATTAAACCCGGTAATAAGTAAGAAGAGAAAATCTCAAATCAGCGATTTGCATAAACTTATTTCTATTTTTTTTATTCAATCGCTACAAGATCAACAATTCCATGAGCTTGGGCTTCTGTTGCTAACATAAAAACATCCCTTTCCATATCTTCAGATACAACCCATAAGGTAAAACTTCTTATATGAATGGGAATAAAAATAAAGAGAATTCGAAGTTAGAATTATTTAAAGAAGATCCATTTTTTTATGGTTTGAAAAACCTCTTGTGACTCTTCTTTTCGACTATAAACGATGGAATCGTCCATTGCGATATATAAATAACAATAAAATTACAAATTCCGTAAGAAATAAAATGTCACAATATTTTTTTTATACATGTCGAAACAATGGAAAAGAAAAAATATCTTTTACGTACCCCCCAGTTTGTCAACTTTCTTGGAAATTATACAAAGAAAATTTTCTTTGTTGACAGGAGTAAAACTACTCGATGATGAATTGTATGATAATTGGCTTTATACCAATGAACATAAAAAGAACAACTTGAGCAAAGAATTTAGAAAAAAAAATGGAAATTATAAATAAAGGACCCATTACTCTAGATGTACTCGAAAAAAAAAAAACTAGATTGTGTAATGATGAGAAGAAAAAGGAATATTTGCCTAAAAAAATTATCCTTTTTTGGATGGGCCTTCTCATGGAAGGGTCAAATTCTTTTTTTCATCCCCAATCCGAAATCAAATTTCCATAAAAGATTATATGGAGATAGGTTGGATAAATAAGATTCATGGGATTTTTTTACTACTGTTTAGGAAAAATTAGAAGAACAAATATATGCATTTCATAGAAATTAATTATCAACAGAAAAAAAAACCTTTCTTTATTTCCATTTCCAGAAACCGAACAAGGAATAATTAATGCAGAAGATCAAATAAAAATTTTGAAAATTGTCTTCAACACAATTATAATGGATCCTAAGACTAAAAGAATTAAAAAGAATCTATTGGAATAAAAGAAATAAGTAAAAAAGTTCCTCTATGGTCATACAAATTAATTCAACAATCTAGAATAATAGGAGGGAGAAAGTGGAGAAAACGTGGCAGAGGATCATCAGATTCATTACAGAAAAGCGAAACGTGTAGTGATTTTTACAAATAGCCAACAAAATATTGATGCTAATATTCAAAATACTGATAATCCTGACAAAGCCAACGAAGTGGCTTTGATACATTATTTACAACAATTGGATTTTCGTCGAGACATAATCAAAGGCTCCATGCGTTCTCAAAGACGTAAAATAGTTACTTGTGAATTGTTTCAAGCAAATGTGCATTCTCCTCTTTTTTTGGACAAAATAGATAAACCCATTTTTTTCTTTTGATATCTCTGAGATGATAAAATTCATTTTTTAAAACTGGATGTATAAAAAAACAACAAAATTAAGAATTTTGGATTATATCGAGGAAAAGACAAAGAAAGTGAGAAAAAAATGAGGAAGAAAAAAGAGAAGAATACAAAATAAAAATAGAAGAGAAAACACGAATAGAAATAGCCGAAGCCTAGGATAGCATTTTATTTGCTCAAGTAATAAGAGGATACTTATTAGTAATCCAATGTTTTCTTAGAAAATATATTGTATTACCTTCATTGATAAAAGCTAAAAATATAGTCCATATGCTATTATTTCAATTTCCTGAATGGTCCGAGGACTTAAAAGATTGGATTAGAGAAATGCATGTTAAATGCACCTATAATGGTGTTCAATTATCAGAAAGCGAATTTCCAAAAAATTAGTTGACAGACGGTAATCAGATAAAGATCCTATTTCCCTTTTGCCTTAAACCTTGGCATAGATCTAAGGTGCCACACCCCCAGAAATATCCGCTAAGAAATAAAGGGCAAAAAAAATGATTTTTGTTTTTTAATAGTTTGGGGAATGAAACTGAACTTCCTTTTGGTACTCCCAGAAAACAACATTCATTTTTCAAAACCATTTTTAAAGAACTCAGAAAAAAATTCTCAAATTGCAAAAGAATTCTTTTTTAGTTATACAAGTTTTAAAAGAAAGAATAATTTTTTTAACCTTTCAAAAGAAAGAAAAATATAGGTCATAAAAAATTCTATTTTTAAAAGGAAAAATAAAAGAACTTTTCAAAAGAAACCCAATTCAATTATTTGGATTAAGAAAAATATATGAATTGATTGAAACTAAAAAATAAAAATATGCGATAATTAGTAATGGGATTATTAATGACTCGTCCATTCAAATTCAATTTATGGATTTGATAGATTATTCATTAACATAAAAAAATGAAAGATCTGGATCATAGAACCAGCACAATCAGGAATCAAATAGAAAAAATTACAAAAGATAAGAAGAAAGGATTTTTAACTCCGGAAATAAATATTAGTTATAATAAAAGAAGTTATCCAACTAAACTGTCAGCAGCAATAAAAAATATTTGGCAGAAACTAAAGAAATTCAAATGAAGAAATGTTCGATTAATCCGTAAATCATATTATTTTTTAAAAATTTTAATTGAAAGGATATACATAGGTATACTTCTCTATATCATTAATATTACTAGGATCATGACACAATTTTGTTTTGATAATTAAAAGAAATGATCGATAAATACATTTACAATAATGAAACAAATAAAGAAAAAATGGATAAAAAAACAATACAATTCGTTTTATTTGGACTATAAAAAAATCAATTTTGGATATTAGTAATAAAAATTCAAAGATTTTTTTTATCCTCCTTCTCACAAGAATATGTATTTTACCACTTATATCAAACGAAAATTTGTAACTTGTATAAGTTAAGATATGTCCTTCAATATCACGGAACATCTCTTTTTCTTAAAAATGAAATAAAGGATTATTTGGAAACACAGGGAATTTTTCATTTTGAATTAAAAAATAAAAATATTTTGAATTTGGGAATGATTTAATGGAAAAACTGGTTAAGGTTAAGGGGTCATTATCAATATGATTTATTTACGATCCGACGGTATCAATTAGTACCACACAAATGGAGAAATAGATTCAATCAAACTCGTATAGTGCAAAATAAAGATTTAAACAAAAGGTATTTAGATGAAAAATAAAAAGATCGATTAGTATTAATTAATTACAAAAAGTTAAATGATTTTGAATCAAATTCAATATATAACTTTCAAAAATACTATAGATATGACCTTTTTCTCATATAAATTGATTAATTGTGAAAATAGGAAAGGTTCACATATTTATGTATCACCATTACGTTTAAACAATAAACAAGAGGTTTCTTATATATCCAACAAGATATATAAAAAGGATAAATTTGTTCACATGACAAGGGGTATTATCCCTATTAATTTAGAAGATGATGATATTATGAATCTAGATAAATTTACCGATAGAAAATATTTGAATTGGAGAATTTTTCATTTTTGTCTTAGAAATAAAGTCGATATTGATTCCTCGATCGATATCGATACCAATGGTAATAAAAAAACTAAGATTGTGTTTAATAATTATGAAATAATTGATAAAATGGATCAAAAAGGTCTTTTTGATCTTAAAATTTCCCAAAATGGAGGAATTACGGCATCCAACAAAAAAAAGGCCTTTTTGATTGGATGGGAATGAATGAAGAAATACTAAGTCATTCCATGTCGAATCTGAAAGTTTGGTTCTTTTCAGAATTTGTGCTACTTTATAATACATATATTATGAAACCGTGGATCACACCAATCCAACTTCTTATTTTAAATTTTAATGAAAATGTTAGTGAAAATAAAAACATCACTAGAGAGAACAAAAGGGATCGTTTTCCATTTTCGAATGAAAAAAAAAATCAATTGAATTAGAGAATCGAAATAAAGAAGAAAAGGAATCTGCAAGTCGAGATAATATTGAATCTGATGTCCAAAATCAAATGAATCTTGGATCACTTCTCTCAAACTAAGAAAAAGATATTGAAGAAAATTATGCAAGCTTAGATAGAAAAAACGTGGAAAGAAAAAGCAATATAAGAGCAACATGGAAGCAGAGCTTAATTTCTTCCTAAAAAGGTATTTACATTTTCAATTGAGATGGGATGATTCTTTAAATCAAAGAATCATTAATAATATCAAAGTATATTGTCTCCTACTTAGACTGATAAATCCAAGAGAAATTGCTATATCCTCTATTCAAAAGTGAGCAATGAGTTTAGACATTTTGATGATTCAAAAGGATTTAACTCTTACAGAATTAATGAAAAAAGGTATATTAATTATTGAACCAGTTCGTTTGTCTATAAAAAATAACAGACAATTTTTTATGTATCAAACTCTAATATTTCATTAGTTCATAAGAGTAAGACCAAAATTAATCAAAGATACCGAGAAAAAAGCTATGTTGCTAAGATTAATTTGGATAAATCCATTGCAAGACATCAAAGAATGGCTGAAAATAGATATAAAAATTATTATGATTTGTTGTTTGTTCCCGAAAGAGCTTTATCCAATAAAGGGCGTAGAGAATTAAGAATTCTAATTTGTTTCAATTCGAGGAAGAGAAATGGGATTCATAAAAATCCAGTATTTTGCAACAACGCAAAAAACTGTGTTGAATTTTTGGATAAAAGCAAACATTTTGATAAAAAGAAACTAATTCAATTAAAGTTCTTTCTTTGGCCTAATTATCGATTAGAAGATTTATCTTGTATGAATCGATATTGGTTTGATACCAATAATGGTAGCCGCTTCAGTATGATAAGGATACATATGTATCCACGATTGCAAATTTGTTAATAATGCGTTTTTCATATATATTATGTACCCTATATGTATGGTATATGAAACAAGGAGTTGCATCCATGTATTGTCTTACCTTCAAGCATGATACATGAATACTAATTCAATGCATGTATCAATATCCAATAGATCTATAAATGATTAATGGAATCTTCTTATTTTTTATTTATTATTAGAATTCGATTCGATCCCAAATTTTTTATCTTTTCTAACATGTAGAAATATATCATCCTTTCCTTTTCCTATACAAATTTTCACAATCCTATATTCCTATACGAATAAAATGGAAAAGAAAATTGGATTGATTCATTTTATTTGATAAAATTAGGAGTTCATAAAGAAATTAAGATTATTGTGTATACCAAATTAAAATGAATAGCATTATTCTTATTGATCAATAAAATCCATTAACAAAGAGGCTAGAAAATCCATTTTATGGTAAAAAATTCATTCATTTCAATCATTTCACAAGAAAAAAACAAGGGGTCCATTGAATTTCAAGTATTTAGTTTCACCAATAAGATACGAAGACCGACCTCACATTTGGAATTGCACAGAAAAGTTTATTTATCTCAGAGAGGTTTACGTAAAATCCTGGGAAAATGCCAACGATTGCTGTATTATTTGTCAAAGAAAAATAGAATATGTTATAAAGAATTAATTAGTCAGCTGGATATTCGGGAGTCAAAAACTCGTTAATTGAAAAAGGAATTTCAATTATTTTTTTATTAGATCTTGAATTTTACTGAACTTCTTTTCATTTTGAGCAATTCATGAAGGAATGAATCGAGGAATAGCCTATGAATGTAACAACTACAAGAAAAGACCTCATGATAGTCATTATGGGACCTCACCACCCATCAATGCATGGTGTTCTTCGGCTCATCCTTACTCTAGATGGTGAAGATGTTATTGATTGTGAACCCATATTGGGTTATTTTCATAGAGGAATGGAAAAAATTGTGGAAAGTCGAATAGTTATACAATATTTGCCTTATCTAACACGTTAGGATTATTTAGCTACTATGTTCACAGAAGCAATAACCGTAAATGGGCCAGAATAGTTGGGGAATATTCAAGTACCTAAAAGAGCTAGTTATATCAAAGTAATTATGTTAGAGTTGAGTCGTGTAGCTTCTCATCTATTATGGCTTGGCCCGTTTATGGCAGATATTGGTGCACAGACTCCTTTTTTCTATATTTTTAGAGAAAGAGAATTAGTATATGATCTATTCGAAGTTGCTACCGGTATGAGAATGATGCATAATTATTTTCGTATCGAAGGAGTAGCGGCCGATCTACCTTATGGATGGATAGATAAATGTTTGGATTTATGTGATTATTTTTTAATAGCGGTTTTTTGAATATCGAAAACTTATTACGCGAAATCCTGTTTTTTTAGAACGAGTTGAGGGGGTAGGCATTATTGGTCCACAAGAAGCAATAAATTGGGGTTTGTCGGGACCAATGCTACGAGCTTCCGGAATCCAATGGGATCTTTGTAAAGTTGATCATTATGAATGTTATGACGAACTGGATTGGGAAATCCATTGGAAAAAAGAAGGAGATTCATTAGCTCACTATTTAGTCTGAATCAGTGAAATGACGGAATCCATAAAAATTATTCAACAGGCTCTGGAAGGAATTCCAGGGGGGCCCTATGAGAATTTAGAAACCCGGTGTTTTGCTAGAGAAAGGGATCCCGAATGGAATGATTTTGAATATCGATTCATTAGTAAAAAACCTTCTCCTACTTTTGAATTGCCGAAGCAAGAACTTTATGTAAGAGTTGAAGCCCCAAAGGGAGAATTGAGAATTTTTTTTAATAGGAGATCATAGTGGTTTTCCTTGGAGGTGGAAAATTCATCCACCTGGTTTTGTCAATTTGCAAATTCTTCCTCAGTTAGTTAAAAGAATGAAATTGGCCGATATTATGACAATACTAGGTAGCATAGATATCATTATGGGAGAAGTTGATCGTTAAAATGATAATTGATACAACAGAAGTACAAGATATAATCTTTAAAAGAAGTCTATGGAATTATAGGGATGTTTTTACCTATCTTGACTCTTGTATTGGGAATCACAATAGGTGTACTCGTAATTGTGTGGTTAGAAAGAGAATATCTGCAGGAATACAACAACGTATTGGTCTCGAATATGCCGGTCCTTTGGGAATTCTTCAAGCTTTAGCAGATGGGACAAAACTTATTTTCAAAGAGAATCTTTTTCCATCTAGAGGAGATACTCGTTTATTCAGTATAGGACCATCCATAGCAGTTATATCAATTTTACTAAGTTATTCAGTAATTCTTTTTAGTTATCACCTTGTTTTATCTGATCTCAATATTGGTGTTTTTTTATGGATTGCCATTTCTAGTATTGCTCTCATTGGACTTCTTATGTCAGGATATGGATCAAATAATAAATATTCTTTTTTAGATGGTCTACGAGCTGCTGCTCAATCGATTAGTTATGAAATAACATTAACTCTTTGTGTATTATCAATATCTCTATGTGTGATTCGTTAAAACATAAATTTTTCTTTATTCTTTTCTTTTTCGAAAAGAAATTGAATAGATATCTCCTTTTTATTATTCATCATTCAGTTTGATGACCTAAATCAGATAGTTGTATGAGTGAAATAAAACAACTTAGAAATTAGCAGTAAAAAGATTGAGACTCATTTCCTATGTACAAGAATTAAAAAAATTAAATATAAGCAAGAGTTTTACCCCAAGATTGGTTGATTAGTCATCTTGAAGCGGGCTCAACTCAAAAGATCAATTGTATAGAGTTTTCATTATCATTTCTATGTATTACCATAACGGATGATTGAGCAAAAATCAGTGGACGGTTAGGAACACAAAAATACATAAAGGATTAGCAATGGAGATTTTTTATGTAAATTATCCAAAAGGATATTTTCACATAACCTAAGAAGAATAGTAATTAGGCCTTTAAGTTACTAGAAATGATAAAGCAGTACTACCCACAATTCTGATTCAGAGTATACTCCTATCCACAGATTCAAAAATTACTATCAGGAACGAAATAATCCTTTTTTTGAACCCCCCTTTTTTTCAGAAAGAAGAATAGGAACGAAAAAAAAAGATCTTTTTCTTCTTTCCTATATTCATAGGGATAACGTGGCATTATTCAGGAACTAATATATCATTTTTTTTCGTAATAAAAAAGAATGGGTTGAAATATCTATTGATATTTCTATAAAGAGTATTTTATTGAAGGATTAAGTTATTACTCAACAAAGAAAAATTGAAATTATTAAAGGATGAGATCAATTCAAAAGTGCTTTTTTAGTTCTTATTATAGCAAACAAAATTCCATTGGTCTAATTCATGACCTTCCGATAGGTTTTGACTCTATCTATATAGAATATATATTTAATTTTGAATCGATCTAATCGATGTATAGTATTATACTATAAACATATCAATATAAATAATATCAATTTGGTCCTTAGATTTATTGATAGCCCTCGAGGAGTCGTATGAGGTGAAAATCTCACGTACGGTTCTAGAATAGCGATGGGAACAGTGATGTTATCATCAACTATGATTATCTAACAATTCAAGTACAGTTGATATAGTTGAGGCCCAGTCCAAATATGGTTTTTGGGGATGGAATTTGTGGCATCAACCTATAGGGTTTTTCATTTTTCTAATTTCTTCCCTAGCAGAATGTGAGAGATTACCTTTTGATTTACCATAAGCAAAGGAAGAACTACTAACAGGTTATCAAATTGAATATTCGGGTGTCAAATTTGGGTTATTTTACGTTGCTTCCTATCTAAATCTATTAGTTTCCTCCTTATTTGTAACAGTTCTTTACTTAGGGGGTTGGAATATCTCTATTCCTTACATATTCGTTCCTAAGCTATTTGAAATAAATAAAGTAGGTAGAGTCTTTGGAACGACAATTGGTATTTTTATTACATTAGCTAAAACTTATTTGTTCTTGTTTATTTCTATCACAACAAGATGGACTTTACCTAGACTAAGAATAGACCAATTATTAAATCTTGGATGGAAATTTCTTTTACCCATTTCTCTGGGTAATCTATTATTAACAACTTCTTTTCAACTATTTTCATTGTAAAGGAAAGAAAAAGGAATATGACATTCTAGACGTATGACTTCTCTCAAATATCAAACTAGAGAAAGAAACAAACATAAAATTATTCATAGATCTTTACGATATGTTCCCTATGGTAACTGGGTTCCTGAATTACGGTCAACAAACAGTACGAGCTGCAAGGCACATTGGTCAAGGGTTCATGATTACCTTATCCCACACAAATCGTTTACCTATAACTATTCTATATCCTTATGAAAAAATTTGTAACAGCCATGCATGAGCTCGGCCCAGCCAACCCCCGTCCACGCCCAGCCGAGCCTAGCCTATCGAGCGAGCAAGCCCACACCGCAGCCCTTCTCTCTCTTCTGTTCTCCCCTGCATCATGCGCGCAGCACGGACCGATTGGGAAGCTCGCCGTGCGGGTCCCACGCCGGCGGAACGGCTGGCCATTCACTCGGGGTCTACTGCAGCAGCCCTGGGGAACCAGCCGGAAGTGACTTCAGCCAATGAGAGCTCACCGTGAGTCGCGACCGGCGACGAAACTTTCCCCGCATGCCTCTATCCCCTATTTTTCGTCCGCCTGAGTAGCAGTTTTTGAAGTTCGATTTCTCTCACCTCGGGTCTCCGTTTGAGCTATGGTTTACGCCATTGGAATCATGGTGAAGTCCTCTTCAAGCAGTCGTCGACCGTCGCCGCCGATTTGAGCCACGCCATCGCCGGTGAGCCGCCGAAGTCAGCCACCCGCAACTCCCCTCCCTTATTTTCTCGGTAAGCCTTCAAGCTGTGTTTGGCCGTGAACTTCATTTCCTTTGGTTTTTAGCTCAAATGGAGTGTTCCAATGGATTTGTAGACATGATTAAACCTTGGGTTAGCCTCTGATTTCATTCGTTTTGGTTTAAAATTGGCTGATTTTGAGATTGAACTCGGTTTGCCCCAATTTTATCAAAACCGAACCCTAGCTCTTCAATCCGACGAACCACGGCTACCCACCCTCAATTGATACTTCCAATAGATTCTTATAGTGTTGTGAGTGTAGTTTAGGAAGAAATTTGGTTCGATTTGGTCTTGGATGGACGAATTGAAGCCAAATCTCGGTCTTCTCCTTCCCCCTTCGCCGAACCGCCACCCACACCTTTGGAGTTCGATTTCTTCCTCCTCCGACCACCTCAACCTACATTCTTGGTGTCCTTAGATTCGTAGGAAAGTCCTCTACAAAACCCCTATGGTTTGGAGTCTCGATTTTGCGTGTGTGCGACGAATCAAAGGCAAAACCGAGCGAAGGTCGCTCGAACCGGCTTTTGACCCGACTTGGTTGATTCGGGTCTGCAGGTGGGCTGTTCACGTGAGGCTTGGGCCAAGTTCGTGGGCCTCGTGCAGCCCAAGTCCAAGGCAGAAGCAATTCGGCCCGAGAAGGAGAGAAGGAAGGAAAGAAAAGAAAGGAAGAAAAGGAGAAAGAAAGAAAAGAAAAAGGAAAAAGGAAAATAATTCGCATGTCGCCGCGAGATTATTGGAAAATTAGCCAAGGTGAGGGAATTTCCTAAATCGCCCTTAGGCATGCCTTTGCGCTAGTTATTTACATGTATTGTTTTATTATAAGTACTTTTAATATTATTGATATTATTAATAAATTATTATTAATACTACCAAAATTATTTTAATTAGTGTGGTGTTGATGTTAGTCAATTATTAGTTATTGTTTTATTAATTTAGCATTATTAGTATTATTGTTCTGAGATTGTTAAATTAGGATGATTTAGTCGAGTAATTGGTCCATGGAAGCAAGATTGAGAATTTGAGGAACGTAGCAAACTATAAGCCAAATTAGACGGCGTTAGTTAGTTTCTTTGATTATGCAATTTATTTATTTATTTACAGTAATTTATTTATTTAATTACAGCAATTTATTTATTTAATACCGTATTTATTTATTTAAAGTCCAGTATTATTATATTCTGCAATTGAGTGTTTATTTAGACAACGTGATTAGTCTAGATTGATGGGACTCGGGATCAGACTGGACTTGAGCGATGAACTAGTGATTCTTGGGATTTGTGTGAGCTTAGTAGGTGGCGTAGTGATAAATTAGGGACCCTAGGGCTGGGGTAGACCTAATCGCGGGATAGGGAGTTAACTTGCTGAGATATCCAGTATCTCACCCCATCACTCCAACCTTTCCCAAGTAGCAGAGATGGACCCTAATAATGATATTGTGGAATGGGAAGAGTACACTGATGAGGACAACCTACCCTGGGAGGAGATAGAAGAGGAGGAGATAGAGGAAACAGAACATGAGGTTGAAGAGGAGTTTACAGATGGTACTGATGAGGATAATATGCCAGTAGGAGAGGTTGAGGAAGAAGATCGAGATGAGGTAGAAACTGAAGAGGAATTAGAACACGAGACTGATGAGGATAATTTACCGATAGAAGAACCTGAGGAAGAAGACCTAGATGAAAATCATGAAGAGGAAGAACCGGAATAAGAGGAACCCGAAGAAGTGGAGCTAGATGAAGAGGATGGAGTAGCATGGGAAGATCTGGAGGAGGAAATTGAGGGGGAAGGACAAGTAGAGATAGAAACCATGGGGAGGATATGTGAATTACGTCCCAGATCAGTGGAGAGATGATCCCCCAGATGGAAGTATCATTAACTCGTAGGGGAAAGTTAGATGCATAGTATTGTAATATGTATTGGGAGGTCGTTTTTCCCCCTTTTTGGTAGAGTCACTAATCTTAGGATAAGTCTTTAATGATTGTATCAAGTTTTTGAAAGGGTTATTGACTCGGTTTGGTTGATGTCCATTATCGAGATGCGGAGACGGTAAGTACGGATATGCATACGTCATGATGGACGTAAATTTTGGGAATGTATATATTTTATTCGCTTTCGTGTGGCTACTCTGAATTACATCGACGATCACTTGGATCAAGATTCATGAAAACAATAGGACTGTGCACGCACGCCGGTCTCGGGGCGTGACAAAATTAATTACATCCGAGCGTTTCCGCGGCCGAATCCATTTTGAATTTGATAAATGCATTTCTTGTGAAGTATGTGTTCGTGTATGTCTTATAGATCTACCTATTGTTGATTGGAAATTGGAAATTGGTATACGAAAGAAACGCTTGCTTAATTACAGTATTGATTCCGGAATTTGTATTTTTTGTGGTAACTGTGTTGAGTATTGTCCATTAAATTGTTTATCAATGACTGAAGAGTATGAACTTTATACATCATCACGAATTGAATTATAATCAAATCGCTTTGGGTCGTTTACCAATGTCAGCAATTAATGATTATACAATTCGAATAGTTTCGAATTCACCTCAAATAATAATAAAATAAAAAAAATGTTAAAACCCTTTGATTAAAGAGGAATCTACACCAATCAGTAAGGTTCAATTTGATCTAATCTAAAGGAATGATTTCGTTATTTTTTTTTGTTGGTCAATAACTATAAATTCCAATTAACTATTGATTAGTTGGTAAAAAGTGCGATTAAGATTGGATTGAAAATTGAATCTAATAATATAATTTGAGTTTTGAATGAAATTACCCTTTTCTTTGGTGTAAATCTTTTGGGAAAAGAGAAAACCATATTATATTGGTCTACTAATTGGACCTAGACCCATTTTAAATCCATTCGATTCGAATTAAATACAATTAGGAGCCTATCCTAAAAAAATTCCTTGTCGGGTCAATAAAATCATGAAAAATATTTCAATTTATTTCTCTTTTACATATAATAATGGATTTACCTGGACCAATACATGATTTTCTTTTAGTTTTTATGGGATCAGGTCTTATATTAGGAAGTCTAGGAGTGGTATTACTTACCAATCCAATTTATTCTGCCTTTTTCCTTGGGATTGGTTCTTGTTTGCATATCCTTATTTTATATTCTATCAAACTCCCATTTTGCAGCGGCTGCGCAGCTCCTTATTTATGTAGGAGCTATAAACATTTTAATTCTATTCTCTGTGATGTTCATGAATGGTTCAGCATATTTTAGTTTTACTAATGACTACTATTTTAGATATGTCTTGGTACGAGACTATCTGGACGACAAAATCAAACCAGATTATCGAGCAAGTTGATAGGTAATAAGTCAACAAATCGGAATTCATTTATCAACAGATGTTTTTCTTCCATTTGAACTCATTTCCATAATTCTTTTAGTTGCTTTGATAAAAGCAATTGTTGTTGCTCATCAATGATAAATCTTTATAACTATTAATAGCAATCTAAATTCAACTTTGTTTTCGGTTGTCAAATCCATTTATCTTCAATGTTATTTGAAAACGGTTCATGTATAAAATATAAATTCTTTATTTTATTTTGATCCATTACCAAATATCAATCTATTCCTTTGTTTTGTACTTGTTATATTATAGTCAATTGAATACGTTGAATTATTGTTCATATTGAAGTGAATCCAAATTAATAAGGAGCTGTCAATGATACTCGAACATGTACTTGTTTTGAGTGCCTATTTATTTTCTATAGGTATCTATGGATTGATCACGAGTCAAAATATGGTTAAGGCCCTTATGTGTCTTGAACTTATCCTCAATGCGGTTAATCTAAATTTCGTAACATTTTCAGATTTTGAAAGATTTGACCGAAATCTCATTATTCCCCCTAGCTTAAATCGTCCAAGGGGCAAAACAGAAAAAATAAAATAAAATAAGAGAGAGTCGTGGGAGAAGATTTGCAAGATTCGGTCAAATCTTCCATAGTCCGGAAATGATAAATTTTCCACATCGAAAACTTGAAAATGAAAACCTTAGTGACCTTTAATGATCTAAATCACGAGGAAACATCACATAAGTTATTGAAAAAACACTTAGACTTATCATGCTCATTTAATTATACATAAAAATTAACCTTCCATTTAATTATATATCTATTTGTAGCATACACAGTTTTTATCTTAATTATTTCTAATAATCACACATCAAGAAGAATTGCTTTTAATAATTAAACCCAATTTCCAAAGCAAAGTGCCAATATCTTTTTGAATAATTATACAAATGGGAGTTTGGAACTACCCATGTCATTCACTTTTTCCTAATCCTCGTAATTTAATGAGTAACTCATGGCATTCGCCGCTAACATAAATGATATTATGCAAATGGCTTGTTTACATCATTGATTCTAGTGAACGGGTGGTTATATTTATCAAGTCCATAATGAAGAAAATCGCTGGCCTAAAATCTTTATTATAGTCAAAGTGCATTCTCTATTTTTCCTTTTCAAATATCTATTTTACTGAAGTTTCTTATTTTGCAAAAATAATCAGTGAGATAAGCTTTTGAAATAGATTACAGAGATTTGTGAAAGGAAGGTCGCGTCATCATTTTGCCATGATTATATCAAGTTAATCTATTCATAGATTACTCCATTTTTAAGGCCCGTTATGTTCGACGATCAAACGGGTTGGCTTCAAGAAGTGCAGAACCTCGAAAAGTCCAGTTCAGCCCAAGTTGGCCTGCCGCAGTCCGCACGAGCCCAGAATCAATGTGCATTTCTCTAAAGCCAGCTCGCTAACATGTGCGTCATTGCACGCTCGTGAAGCACACGAGCTTAGACGATTGGTGGCGGTTTCACGTGAATTCAAATGAGTTGAAGGTACAAATGAAGTTGCCTCACATGCGCCGGTATAAATTTTTAAAGCAACATGACCTCTCTTATGTATAATGTTGAGTCCTAGAACAAATAATAGATCTCTGGGTGTTATACTCAAATCATCCTAGGCATTCTGCTCCAATCTTCCTAAGCATCACACCTAAAAGATGAACAACATTAAATAACTCCAGAGCTAATGCTTGTGCAATTCGTATTAATCGACTCTAGTTAACCATGTGGATGAACTTTTTAAGTATGACTATAAATCACAATAAGAAACCTAATTATCATGATAAAAAAATATAAACTTTTGTATCCCTTTCTATGCTTGTTACATGGGTGGATTGAATTAGATAAAGTATTGTCGGATCTAAATAACTCATTTACTCCGTTTTGAGATGTTTTATATTAGTGACGCATACTTGACCAAAGATCCATTTTAAACAATTCTTCATGATGACATGCAACTTCATGGACTAATTCATCAAATTACTGAGACAACTCTAGGTTTTGATTATGGATAGGATATTGACACCTAAATTTTGATGACCCACTTAGGTGCATATTGCAAATCATATAGTTTTAAAATTCATTATAGCATTTAGAATAGGATTGGCGATGCCATGAACTAGAATCAGTTGCATGGACTTAGCCCACATTCCAAGGTAATTTTGGCTAGCAAGACGGCGTGAAAAACAAAAAAATCCCTGCCCCTAAAGTGAGGCAATTTGAGTTTCAATTGACCCCAACGCCTCCTCCTCCATCAACCTCACCATGGGGGTTACCGAAGTCGCCGCTGGCGCCATCTTCATGGGTCTCCGTGGGTATCTCGCAGTTAGGAGCGAGGCGGACAACTACTCGAGAGAGAGAGAGAAAAGAAGTTCAAAGGGAGACAAAGCATAGCACTCCTCTCTACCCCTATTTTTCTTTCTGGTCCTTGAAGAAGTCAAAATGCAGCCATCTTTTTCAACTTTGAGGAAAATGCCCAAAAGAAACTAAAGAAGAAGAAGACCAAGACGACGGAGAACAGCAGGTAGGAGGAGGAGTTTGTGTCTTCCTTTTGCTGAGTTGACTCGGATTCCTATTCCACACATCCGTCGACTTCATTTTGCAGAGAGAAGTAGGCGTCTCTCGACCTTGATACCACAACGGTTATGCATTCTCCCACCTCTCTCGCTCTAATATCCAGCTGACCGAATTCTACTCTTGGTGGCTGAACCACAACCACAAAAAATTCAGCAACCAGGTTTAGGGGTGACTCGCCCCAAGTTGGTGCCTTTTTTCCTATTGTAGTAAACTCCTCCCAAATGATGGCCATGGATGATGACATGGAGAGTGGAGCTGGAAGGTCTTACTAGGACAAGTTTCGGGATTTGTAAAATAGATTTTACAAATAAAATTTAGGTTGCTTGTTCAAATAAGATATGAGGTTTAGGGATTAGGTTTTTTTTGCGTTTGGGATTTAGGGGTTTAGGGTTTTAGGTTTAGGGGTTAAGGTTTCTAGGTATTAGGGGTTAGGGATTCAAGGGTTTAGGGGACAGTGCTTTAGGGGTTAAGGCTTTCGGGGTTACAGGGGTTTTAGTGTGTCAAGGGTTTTTGGATTTTGGGGTTTAGGGGGTTATAGGGTTTTAGGGTATTATGGTTTAATGGTGTAAGGGTGTAGGGTCAGGAGTTAGGGTTTAAGGTATTAGGGTTTAGGGTTTTTGGGATAGGGTTTTAGGGTTCGGGGCTTTGGGGTTTTAGGGTTCAGGGTTTGGGGTTTAGGGTTAGGGGTCTAGGGTTTTGATATATATCTATATATCTAAAGCGGAAGTGATCGTTCTATGAAGATCCGTGAGTTGCGAATTGCTGACCTCAACCCCCAATCGAACCTATGATTGGTAATCTTGGTATGAACGCGACCTGTTGACGAACCTGTGTCAACCAATCAACGTTATAACGCCACAAACAAGAGAATTCGCGATCTTGCTCGATAAGTTAAATTCGATCGCCACAAGGAAACCTTGATAAGATCTATTCCTCAAAAGAACTCAAAGAAGGAAAACCTTTCTGTGTAAAATTATGTCTGTCCCTTGAGAAACCTATAAGCAACCTTATATAGGGTGCTAACCCTAATCCTAACCCTACTAGGATTAGATTTACAAAAATAACCCTAATTAATTTAAATTCGTCCAAAATGGAAAAAAGGCCGAAAAGTCTATCTAAACGACTTCAAATCGCTAAAACATATCATCAATTACTACTAAAGTAGTAGGTATTGATCAATGGCCCGTTTCCAAGCGTCTATCTAAATTTGAGTCAATTCGGAGTTCGTCAACTTGAAACCCCTTCAGAATTCGCTAGAGTAAAAGTAATCATGTTGCACCAAAGAATTTCAGCATCTTCAAATCTTGAATCCGAATTGTCTCCATGCCAAATATCTTGAATCATGATGCCAATAGCTTGTTTGAATTCCTTTGCTCTCGCTCGAGTGATCGGGCCTGGCGGATAGATCAACGGGTCCCTAGCACCTCCTCCTCGATAGGGTTCAATGTCCTCATCAGGTTTGGCCTTGTGTAGTGTTGTAATGGTAAGAGTAGACCCGCACGGGCCTCGTGGTCGCACTTGGGATCGGACGAGGCCGTAGGCAATGGACCACTCGACCTCTTTCCTGATGCTGACCATATAATTTGACGGCAAGTCAAACGCACCTCTTGCGATTACATAATGGGAAACTCCTACTTTGTTGGGCAAATATCATCAAAAGTTCTTACCCTTGACTATCTTTTTATTATCATTAAAAGCCCTAAATTATATTAGCACCCTCCACTTTTTATGCTCACGAGAAAAAAAAATTCAAACTTGTACGTAAATTAGAGTTTCGTCGAATATATATTAATCACATTAGTATAATTTCTGCGGTTTTTATGACATAAAAAAGTATGGGATACTCATGCCAATGCGTTTTTGGCCCATTGCCCTTGGAGCATTCAATGGGAGGGAGTTGGGGATAATCATAATCGTGGTAAATGTTCCGTGGAAATCTTCATTGCGGTCAATCCCTTTGGATGTACACAAATCATCCATCCTCCATACTCATTGGGTATCGCCGATACCGTATCGGTCAACTTATGGTATAACTGGTTTTACTTTAAAAGTTCACTTTGAACGAGAGATGCTTTGATTCTTGAGTACAAGATCCATATCAATCAAGTACATGAAGGTTCAACCTATTCCTAGAAATAATCCTGAAGAGCCAATAGCATTACTTTATATGGAGAAGCGCTCAAGAACAAGCTCATGATTCTTTTGGTAAAACACCTTTAACATGCATAAATGTCGTCATGCGGATAAGCAAAAGAATGCAATTCTCACACGCGAATACCAAAAGGAATGCAATTCTCACACCTTATTTTCCATCTTCGATAAATATTCACATTATTTAATAGAGTTGTTTGATAGGAAATCACATCAATATCAACGCACATACTCATATTCATTAAGTTTGCCTCGCTTTGAACCTCAATGGAGTAGATCATAATACCAAGTACATTTCTCGTTTCTCATAAGGTGTGTATTATTATAGATTACTCAAGTTCAATCCGAACGCTAGAGGGATTTTGGAGTGCATGGAATCTATATACTTTCTAATTCGAGTCGGGTCGGGTTGGAGACATATTTTGTTTTGATTCGAGGTCCAATGAACATGGATGCATCCTCTGGGGCATATAACATTGGGCTTTCTTCAATTACAAGATTTGGGCTTGGCCCGTGATAGTTGAGCTAAACCCTATCACCTCTATAAATCAAAACCCTAACGTCCACTCTCTCTAGTGCCGGTCGTCGACACACAGCTTCGTCGTTTGATCCGTACATTCCTCTGCTGTTCTTGTCATTAACGTTTTCTATCGTCCCCAAAAATAATTGGATCTTCCAGAGTGGGGTTTACTAAGGATCCAAGGAAATCTAGAGGCTTATGCAAATCTTTCTTTCATTATCTTTTGTGATTTTAATTATTACTTTTCATGAAATCAATGAAATCTAAGTATGGCATAAATATGACATGGGAATCATGAAGCAATGTGCTCGTATTGTATTATGGGCAACATGCTTAAGTGCGTCTACAGATGTGTGTCATTCGCTAACTTGTTAGTTTATAGCTCATGTTTACAAGCAAAAGATTCAACAACTCTCTCATATCTTAAAAAACCTAACTATCTGTTATATTCAATAGATACATTTAACTTTCAGTCTTAGCAAAAATCAAATTCATGTTCAGTTTTAGCAAAAATCAAATTCATGTTCCTAAATAGACTAAATATTTAAACACTTATTTTTCTTAGTTTATTTTTTTGGATTTTGCTTTCTTACTAGCTTATGAGACCATGGATCTATCAACTAAGAAAATGAATTATCACGTTTGCACTCTCTCTTGTATTCGCCTAAGGAGCTTAAGTTTGTATATGCTCGATAATTGTATATGGATTACCCACTATCAGAAATGTACCGAACACTCATAGTATAAATGAAGAGACAAATGTATTTGAAGTTCTAAAATTTATTGAGAAAGTTTAATTGAGTCATTTATAATTAATAATATATATAATCATTTTTACCTAATTCTTGTCGCCTCTCTCCCCTTTTCTCCGTCGCTCCCGCCTGTACAGTCGCTGCAAGCGCCGCAGCCGCGTTCCGTTCCGTCACCGGTGAGAGAAGCAAAAACCTGGGTTGTCTTTATTATTGTCCTGAGGTTCATCTTCCATCCTCTCTCTCTCTCTCTCTCTCTCCCATGGAGATTGACCCCGACATCTCTCTGTGGATCCTCGAGTTCCTCCTCCGCCAGCCCCTCCTCGACGACCGCTCCGTCGAGCTTGCCCTCTCCCTCCTCCCGCTCCCCGAATCCGACCTCCGCCTCAAGAAGTCCGTCCTCCTCCGCTCCATCCAGTCCGAAATCGATGCTGCCTCCGTCTCTGAGAAGGCCCTCGACGCGCTCCAAGTCATCGAAGAGGTGGATTGGATGGCCGGCCGCCCCCCGGTCTCCGACGCCATGCGGGAGGCGTACCGCTCCGTCGCCGTGGAGTGTACCGTCAGGTTCCTGCACGGGCGGGTGGACGAGCGGGGCGAGTATTTCTGCGCCGTCGAGAGGATCTGGCGGGGGAGGGTTCGGAGGATGGATGAGTCGGCGACCAAGAGTGGGTTCCTCTCGCCAGAGTTGCTACGGTGGAGGCTCCGCGTCGAGGCGGCGATGCACGAAGGGGGCGAGCGCGAGGATCTGTTGGTGATGAACACGCGAGGTGATGCCTTTAGGTCGGTGAGGGCTTATTTGGGCGAGGCGTGGGAGACGATGGGTCCATCTTTCCTTGAGATCGCAGCGAGACGGATGGCTGAGGCTAATTCGTGCAGACAACTGTTTTCCGCGAATGGTCCTATGGAAGGTCGTGCAGACGAATGAAGTGATTCGCCCGACATCAGAGTGAGTGCAGATGTGATTAGCCAAAGGCCACCTATAAGGATAGAAGATGATGGAAATAACCCTGGTTTGTTCTTTCGCATTTAGTTGCTCTGCTACATTCAAGCATTTTTTGGCTTGTGCTTTTGTGATAATATTTTCTTTTCTAGCTGATTGTTATTTGATCATTAAAAACAAGTTGGTGGATTGGGTTTTCATAATGTATGGATTTATTTTCCTTAGAAACATCAAAGCGGGATGAAGGATCGATCAAAACAAAGCAGCTTGCCTGCCATAGGCGATCCAAAGGGGGAGTTAAGATCATTCTTAATAATGTGGAAACCGGAAGAGATGCTTCATGTAGCGAATATGATATGCTTGCTTCACTTGATGTTAATAGATTACAAGAAGCGCTAAAATCTAGTTCTCGGGAGCTGCAAGCAGCGGTCATGGACCCACTTCCTGCTGCAATTCATTTGGCTGACTAACTGATGTGTAATGCTACTAGATTATCTACGAATTTTGAATGTGCTGCAGCACAGATTAGAGAAGATGTTAATGTATCCAATGCCTCCACCAATCGGAATGTTGGGCCTGTTCCGGATGGTGAAGTTAATCATGTTAACCAGTTGACCAGCCATCAGAATAACCAGTGTAGACCTAGTTTGTTTGAAAGGAATAGCTCTGCTCGTACCTACGAGGTATTTAATTAATAGTTGAATTTTGCTTTGCCTCTTCATACTTCTTTCATTATTATATGTACGTGCAAACGTGTGCCTCTCTCTCCATGTCTCTGTCTCCTTCACACATGAGAGTTGTGGCTTGAATCATATAACTATCATGCAACTTAATTTGTTAACAAATCTAAGTGTTGGTGTCAGCATTTGTCTGCCGGGAAAAATTACTCTTCCTTTGTGTAAGATACTTTGCCAGCATTTATGCAACAATGGGATGCCTTGCTTAGGTACCTAGATACTTTGCCAGTATCTATGCACTGATGGGATGCTCTGCATATATACTGTAATGCTTCATTTGGTTATTAGCTAAAAGAACGGGCGGATGCTTCTAGTTGTGAGATGAAGAAAATGTTCACTTCCACAAGTCTCCGCAGATTCAGGAAAAATACCTCTAGGTGTCATAAGGATGTTTTTAGACTATGCGAATATACTTGGTGCATTAGACTCAGGATCATCATTGCTTGTCATCTCTATGATCGGTGGAAATGAAGTGCTATCAAATAGAGAGGATGCTGGTTCGCCTCTTTCCTCTTTTTACTCACTTCTGTAACTTCTATTCAGCATTTTTTGCTGTAAAATTCCTAGCTGCAAGCATCAATTGAGTCTCTGTATAGAAACTTAACTTGGAAATTTCTCATCTTGAGACAAAAGGAAGTATCATGTATGGTGCTCGATTATGCTCTGTTCTTGTCCATCTGCATTTCGTCTGCCTACGAGAGAGTTATCCGTCTGGTGAAACCATAAAAGCCAAACCAGACTTCGCTGTGGTTTCGAAAAACTTCAGGTACGCCAACTCACTTCCTCCTCTCTCTCTTTCATCCAGATATGCATTCACGATGATCGTTTGTCTCAAAATTCGTGGTTTTACTGCATGGGAAGCGATTGTAGATGTAGAGGCGATCGAATGTATTTGTCACTTCCGTTTTTTGGTTCGATGATGCTCTGTTCTTGTCCATCTGCAGTTCGTCTGCATACGAGAAAGTTATCCGTCTGGTGAAACTGTAAAAGCCAATCCAGACTTCGCGGTGGTTTCGAAAAACTTCAGGTACGCCAAGTCACTTCCTCCTCTCTCTCTTTCATCCAGATATGCATTCACGATGATCGTTTGTCTCAAAATTCGTGGTTTTACAGCATGGGAAGCGATTGTAGATGTAGAGGCGATCGAATGTATTTGTGACTCTCCGTGTTTTGCTTCGATGATGCGCTGTTCTTGTCCATCTGCAGTTCTTCTGCATACGAGAAAGTTATCTGTCTGGTGAAACTTTAAAAGCCAATCCAGACTTCGCGGTGGTTTCGAGAAACTTCAGGTACGCCAAGTCACTTCCTTCTCTCTCTCTTTCATCCAGATATGCATTCACAATGATCGTTTGTCTCAAAATTCATGGTTTTACTGCATGGGAAGCGATTGTAAATGTGGAGGCGATAGAATGTATTTGTCACTCTCCGTTTTTTGGTTCGATGTTGCTCTGTTCTTGTCCATCTGCATTTCGTCTGCATACGAGAGAGTTATCCGTCTGGAAAAAACTGTAAAAGCGAATCGATACTTCGTGGTGGTTTCGAAAAACTTCAGGTACGCCAACTCACTTCCTCCTCTCTCTCTCTCATCCAGATATGCATTCGCGAAGATCGTTTGTCTCAAAATTCGTGGTTTTACTGCATGGGAAGCGATTGTAGATGTAGAGGCGATAGAATGTATTTGTCACTCTCCGTTTTTTGGTTCGATGATGCTCTGTTCTTGTCCATCTGCATTTCGTCTGCCTACGAGATAGTTATCCGTCTGGTGAAACTGTAAAAGCCAATCCAGACTTCGCGGTGGTTTCGAAAAACTTCAGGTACGCCAACTCACTCCCTCCTCTCTCTCTCTCATCCAGATATGCATATGCGATGATCGTTTGTCTCCAAATTCGTGGTTTTGCTGCATGGGATGCGACGGTGGATGGAGAGACGATCGAATGTATTTGTACTCTCCGTTTTTTGGTTCGATAATGCTCTGTTCTTGTCCATCTGCAGTTCGTCTGCATATGGAAGAGTTATCCATCCGGTGAAACTGTAAAAGCCAATCCAAACTTCGCGGTGGTTTCGAAAACCTGAGGTACG
>JAGKPW010001074.1:0-17245 GCA_019926035.1 Melaleuca alternifolia
AAAGGAGTTCGTCTCCTTTTGGTCCAACCTAAGGTTTTTCGTCTCCTTTTGGTCCATTCTAAGTAAGTTCCTCTCTTGTTGGTCCAATCTAAGGGAGTTCGTCTCCTTTTCGTCCATTTTAAGGAGTTCGTCCCCTTTTGGTCCAATCTATGGGAGTTCGTCTCCTTTTAGTCTCTTTTAAGGAGTTCGTCTCCTTTTGGTCCATTCTAAGTAAGTTCCTCCCTTGTTGGTCCAATCTAAGGGAGTTCGTCTCCTTTTGGTCCATTCTAAGTAAGTTCCTCTCTTGTTGGTCCAATCTCATCGAGTTCGTCTCCTGTTGGTCCAATCTAAGGGAGGTCGTCTTGTTTTGGTCCATTCTAAGGAGTTCGTCTCCTTTTGGTCTCTTCTAAGGAGTTCGTGTCCTTTTGGTCCATTCTAAGTAAGTTCCTCTCTTGTTGTTCCAATCTAAGGGAGTTCGGCTCCTGTTGGTCCAATATAAGGAGTTCGTCTCCTTTTGGTCCAATCTAAAGGAGTTCGTCTCCTTTTGGTCAAATCTAAGTTTTTTCGTCTCTTGTTGGTCTTTTCTAAGGAGTTCGTCTCTTTTTGGTCCATTCTAAGGTGTTCGACTTCTTTTGGTCCAATCTAAGGGAGTTCGTCTCATTTTGGTCCATTCTAAGGAGTTCGCCTCCTATTGGTCCATTCTAAGGGAGTTCGTCTCCATTTGTCCTGTTCTATGGAGTTCGTCTCCTTTTGGTCCATTCTAAGGAGTTCCTCTCCTTTTGGTCCAATCTAAGGTAGTTCGTCTCCTTTTGGTCTCTTCTAAGGAGTTCGTCTCCTTTTGGTCCATTGTAAGTAAGTTTTTCTGTTGTTGGTCCAATCTAAGGGAGTTTGTCTCCTTTTGGTCCATTCTAAGGAATTCGTCTCCTTTTCGTCCAATCTAAGGGAGTTCGTCTCCTTTAGGTCCATTCTAACCAAGTTCCTCTCTTGTTGGTCCAATCTAAGGGAGTTCGTCTCCTTATGGTCCATTCTAAGGAGTTCGTCTCCTTTTGGTGCATTCTGAGGAGTTCGTTTCCTTTTGGTCCATTCTAAGTAAGTTCGTCTCCTCTTGGTCCAATCTAAGGAGTTCGTCTCCTTTTGGTCCAAGCTAAGGGAGTTCGTCTCCTGTTGGTCTCTTCTAAGGAGTTCGTCTCCTTTTGGTCCATTCAAAGGAGTTCGACTCCTTTAGGTCCAGTCAAAAGGAGTTCGTCTCGTTTTGGTCCCTTCTAACTAGTTCGTCTCCTTTTGGTTCAATCTATGGATTTCGACTCCTTTTGGTCCAACCAGAGGGAGTTCGTCTCCTTTTGGTCCATTCTAAGTAAGTTCCTCTCTTGTTGTTCCTCTAAGGGAGGTTCGTCTCCTTTTGGTCCAATCTAAGGGAGTTCTTCTCCTTTTGGTCCATCTAACTAAGTTCCTCTCTTGTTGGTCCAATCTAAGGGAGTTCGTGTCCTTTTGGTCCATTCTAAGGAGTTCTTCTCCTTTTGGTCCATTCTAAGTAAGTTCCTCTCTTTTTGGTCCAATCTAAGGGAGTTCGTCTCCTTTTGTAACAATCTATGGAGTTCGACTCCTTTTGGTCCAATCTAAGGGAGATCGTCTCCTTTTGGTCCAATCTAAGGGAGTTCGTGTCCTTTTGGTCCATTCTAAGGAGTTCATCTCCTTTTGGTCCATTCTAAGTAAGTTCCTTTCTTTTTGGTCCAATCTAAGGGACTTAGTCTCCTTTTGTTTCATTCTAACGAGTTCGTCTCCTTTTGTTCCAATCTAAGAGAGTTCGTCTCCTTTTGGTCCATTCTAAGTACGTTCCTCTCTTGTTGGTCCAATCTAAGGGAGTTCGTCTCCTTTTGTTTCATTCTAAGGAGTTCGTTTCCTTTTGGTCCAATCTAAGGGAGTTCGTCTTCTTTTGGTCCATTCTAAGTAAGTTCGTCTCTTGTTGGTCCAATCTATAGGAGTTCGTCTTCCGTTGGTCCAATCTAAGGGAGTTCGGCTCCTGTTGGTTCAATCTAAGGAGTTCGTCTCCTTTTGGTCCAATCCGAGGGAGTTCGTCTCCTTTTGTTTCATTCTAAGGAGTTCGTCTCCTTTTGGTCCAATCTAAGGGAATTCGTCTCCTTTTGGTCCATTTTGCGGAGCTCGTCTCCTTTTGGTCCAATCTAAGGGAGTTCGTCTCCTTTTGGTCTCTTCTAAGGAGTTTGTCTTCTTTTGGTCCATTCTAAGTAAGTTCCTCTCTTGTTGGTCCAATCTAAGGGAGTTCGTCTGCTTTTGGTCCATTCTAAGGAATTCGTCTCCTTTTGGTCCAATCTAAGGGAGTTCGTCTCCTTTTGGTCCATTCTAACCAAGTTCCTCTCTTGTTGGACCAATCTAAGGGAGTTCGTTTCCTTTTGGTCCAATCTAAGGAATTCGTTTCCTTTTGGTCCAACCAAAGGGAGTTCGTCTCCTTTTGGTCCATTTTGAGGAGTTCGTCTCCTTTTGGTCCATTCTAAGGAGTTCAACTCTTTTTGGTCCAATCTAAGGGAGTTCATCTCCTTTTGGTCCATTCCAAGGAGTTTTCGTCCTCCTTTTTGGGCCACCTAGGGAGTTTGTCTCTCTTGTCCCCTTCTAAGGAGTTTCGACTCCTTTGTCCAATCTCAGGGAGTTCCGATCTCCTTTTTGGTCCATTCTCAGGAGTTTCGTCTCCTTTTGTCCAATCGAAGGGATTCGTCTCCTTTTGTCTCTTCAAGAGTTCTTCTCTTTTGGTCCATCCTACGTAATTTGTCCGTTCTTGTTGGTCCATCTCAGGGAGTTCGTCTCCTTTGACTGCAATCTAACCAAGATCGTCTCCTCTTGGTCCAATCTAAGGAGTTCGTCTCCTTTTGGTCCAATCTAACGATTTCGTCTCCTTTTTGTTCAATCTTAGGAAGTTAGTCTCCCCTTGGTCCAATCTAAGGAGTTCGTCTCCTTTTGGTCCAATCTAATAAGTGTCCTCTCTTCTTGTCCAATCTTCATGGCAGTTCGTCTCCTGTGTCATCTAAAGTCTCTTGTTTTTTGGTCCATTCTAAGGAGTTCGTCTCTTTTTGGTCTCTTCTAAGGAGTTCGTGTCCTTTTGGTCCATTCTAAGTAAGTTCCTCTCTTGTTGGACCAATCTAAGGCAGTTCGGCTCCTGTTGGTCCAATCTAAGGAGTTCGTCTGCTTTTGGTCCAATCGAAAGGAGTTCGTCTCCTTTTGGTCAAATCTAAGGTTTTTCGTCTCCTGTTGGTCCATTCTAAGGAGTTCGTCTCCTTTTGGTCCATTCTGAGGAGTTCATCTCCTTTTGGTCCAATCTAAGGGAGTTCGTCTGCTTTTGGTCTCTTCTAAGGAGTTCATCTCCTTTTGGTCCATTGTAAGTAAGTTCCTCTGTTGTTGGTCCAATCTAAGGGAGTTTGTCTCCTTTTGGTCCATTCTAAGGAATTCGTCTCCTTTTCGTCCAATCTGTGGGAGTTCGTCTCCTTTAGGTCCATTCTGACCAAGTTCCTCTCTTGTTGGTCCAATCTAAGGGAGTTCTTCTCCTTTTGGTCCATTCTAAGGAGTTCGTCTCCTTTTGGTGCATTCTGAGGTGTTCGTTTCCTTTTGGTCCATTCTAAGTAAGTTCGTCTCCTGTTGGTCCAATCTAAGGATCTCGTCTCCTGTTGGTCCAATCTAAGGAGCTCGTCTCCTTTTGTTCCAATCTAAGGGAGTTCGTCTCCTGTTGGTCTATTCTAAGGAGTTCGTTTCCTTTTGGTCCATTCAAAGGAGTTCGCCTCCTTTAGGTCCAGTCAAAAGGAGTTCGTCTCCTTTTGGTCCCTTCTAAGTAGTTCGTCTCCTTTTGGTTCAATCTGTGGAGTTCGACTCCTTTTGGTCCATTCTAAGGAGTTCATCTCCTTTTGGTCCATTCTAAGTAAGTTCCTCTCTTTTTGGTCCAATCTAACGGACTTCGTCTCCTTTTGTTTCATTCTAAGGAGTTCGTCTCCTTTTGGTCCAATCTAAGGGAGTTCGTCTCCTTTTGGTCTATTCTAAGTAAGTTCCTCTCTTGTTGGTCCAATCTAAGGGACTTCGTCTCCTTTTGTTTCATTCTAAGGAGTTCGGTTCCTTTTGGTCCAATCTAAGGGAGTTCGTCTCCTTTTGGTCCATTCTAAGTAAGTTCCTCTCTTGTTGGTCTAATCTACAGGAGTTCGTCTCCCGTTGGTCCAATCTAAGGAGTTCGCTTCCTTTTGGTCCAACCTAAGGGAATTCGTCTCCTTTTGGTCCATTTTGCGGAGCTCGTCTCCTTTTGGTCCAATCTAAGGGAGTTCGTCTCCTTTTGGTCTCTTCTAAGGAGTTCGTCTACTTTTGGTCCTTTCTAAGTAAGTTCCTCTCTTGTTGGTCCAATCTAAGGGGGTTCGGCTCTTTTGTCCAATCTAAGGAGTTCGTCTGCTTGTTGGTCAATCTAAGGAGTTCGTCTCCTTTGTCCATTCTAAGGAGTTCGACCTCCTTTTGGTCCAATCAATGGAGTTCGCGCCTTTTGGTCCATTCTAAGGAGTTTTCGTCTCCTATTGGTCCATTCTAAGGGAGTTCGTCTCCATTTGTCCTCTTCTGAGGAGTTCGTCGCCTTTTGGTCCATTCTAAGGAATTCATCTCCTTTTGGTCCAATCTAAGGGAGTTCGTCTCCTTTTGGTCTCTTCTAAGGAGTTCGTCTCCTTTTAGTCCATTGTAAGTAAGTTCCTCTGTTGTTGGTCCAATCTAAGGGAGTTTCTCTCCTTTTAGTCCATTCTAAGGAATTCGTCTCCTTTTCGTCCAATCTAAGGGAGTTCGTCTCCTTTAGGTCCATTCTAACCAAGTTCCTCTCTTGTTGGTCCAATCTAAGGGAGTTCGTCTCCTTTTGGTGCATTCTGAGGAGTTCGTTTCCTTTTGGTCCATACTAAGTAAGTTCGTCTCCTCTTGGTCCAATCTATGGAGTTCGTCTCCTTTTGGTCCAATCTAAGGGAGTTCGTCTCTTGTTGGTCTCTTCTAAGGAGTTCGTCTCCTTTTGGTCCATTCAAAGGAGTTCGCCTCCTTTAGGTCCAGTCAAAAGGAGTTCGTCTCCTTTTGGTCCCTTCTAAGTAGTTCGTCTCCTTTTGGTTCAATCTGTGGAGTTCGACTCCTTTTGGTCCATTCTAAGGAGTTCATCTCCTTTTGGTCCATTCTAAGTAAGTTCCTCTCTTTTTGGTCCAATCTAACGGACTTCGTCTCCTTTTGTTTCATTCTAAGGGAGTTCGTCTCCTTTTGGTCCATTCTAAGGAGGGAGTTCGTCTATTCTATTGAGGTTCCTCTCTTGTGTGGGTCAATCTAAGGGAGTTCGTCTCCTTTTGGTCCATTCTAAGTAAGTTCCTCTCTTGTTGGTCCAATCTATAGGAGTTCGTCTCCCGTTGGTCCAATCTAAGGAGTTCGCTTCCTTTTGGTCCAACCTAAGGGAATTCGTCTCCTTTTGGTCCATTTTGCGGAGCTCGTCTCCTTTTGGTCCAATCTAAGGGAGTTCGTCTCCTTTTGGTCTCTTCTAAGGAGTTCGTCTTCTTTTGGTCCATTCTAAGTAAGTTCCTCTCTTGTTGGTCCAATCTAAGGGAGTTCGTCTGCTTTTGGTCCATTCTAAGGAATTCGTCTCCTTTTGGTCCAATCTAAGGGAGTTCGTCTCCTTTTGGTCCATTCTAACCAAGTTCCTCTCTTGTTGGACCAATCTAAGGGAGTTCGTTTCCTTTTGGTCCAATATAAGGAATTCGTTTCCTTTTGGTCCAACCAAAGGGAGTTCGTCTCCTTTTGCTCCATTTTGAGGAGTTCGTCTCCTTTTGGTCCAATCTAAGGGAGTTCGTCTCCTGTTGGCCCAATCCAAGCTGTTCGTCTCCTTTTTATCCAATCTAAGGGAGTTCGTCTCCTTTTGGTCCCTTCTAAGGTGTTCGTCTCCTTTTTTGTCCAATTTAAGAGAGTTCGTCTCCTGTTGGTCTAACTAAGGGAGTTCGTCTCCTTTTGGTCCATTCTATCGAGTTTGTCTCCTTTGGGTCTCTTCTAAGGAGTTCGTATCCTTTCGGTCCATTCTAAGTAAGTTCGTCTCGTGTTGGTCAAATCTAAGGGAGTTCGTCCCCTATTGGTCCAATCTAAAGAGTTCGACTCCTTTTGGTCCAAGCTAAGGGAGTTTGTCTCCTCTTGGTCTCTTCTATGGAGTTCGTGTCCTTTTGGTCCATTCTAAGAAGTTCGTCTCCTTTTGGTCCCTTCTAAGGAGGTCGTCTCCTTTTCGTTCAATCTATGGAGTTCGACTCCTTTTGGTCCAACCTAAGGGAGTTCGTCTCATTTTGGTCCATTCTAGGGAGTTCATCTCCTTTTGTTCCATTCTAGAGGAGTTCGTCTCCAATTGGTCAAATCTAAGGGAGTTCGTCTCCTGTTGGTCTCTTCTAAGGAGTTCGTCTCCTTTTGGTCCAATCTAAGGGAGTTCGACTCCTTTTGGTCCAATCTAAGGGAGTTCGTCTCCTTTTGGTCCATTCTAACTAAGTTCCTCTCTTGTTGGTCCAATCTAAGGGAGTTCGTGTCCTTTTGGTCCATTCTAAGTAAGTTCCTCTCTTTTTGGTCCAATCTAAGGGACTTCGACTCCTTTTGTTTCATTCTAAGGAGTTCGTCTCCTTTTGGTCCAATCTAAGGGAGTTCGTCTCCTTTTGGTCCATTCTAAGTAAGTTCCTCTCTTGTTTGTCCAATATAAGGGAGTTCATATCCTGTTGGTCCAATCTAAGGAGTTCGTCTCCTTTTGGTCCAATCAAACAGAGTTCGTCTCCTTTTGTTCCATTCTAAGTAAGTGCTTGTCTTTTGGTCCAATCTAAGGGAGTTCGTCACCAATTGGTCCAATCTAAGGAGTTTGTCTTCTTTTGGTCCAATCTAAAGGAGTTCGTCTCCTTGTGGTCCCTTCTAAAGAGTTCGTCTCCTTTTTGTCCAATCTAAGGGAGTTCGTCTCCTTTTGGTCCAATCTAACGGAGTTCGTCTCCTTTTGGCCCCTTCTAAGGAGTTCGACTCCTTTTGGTCCAACCTAAGGGAGTTCGTCTCCTTTTCGTCCATTCTAAGGAATTCGTCTCCTTTTGGTCCAATATAAGGTAGTTCGTCTCTTTTGTCCATTCTAACCAAGTTCTCTCTGGTTTGGACCATCAAAAAATGAGTTCGTTTCCTTTTGTCCTTCTAAGTAAGTGCCTCTCTGTGGTCATCTATATGAGTTCGTACTCCCGTTGGTCCAATCTAAGAGTTCTTTCCTTTTTGGTCCAACCTAAGGAATTACGTCTCCTTTGTCCATTTTTTGCGAGCTCGTCTCCTTTTGGTCCAATCTAAGGAGTTCGTTCCTTTTGGTCCATTCTAAGTAAGTTCCTCTCTTGTTGGTCCAATCTAAGGGACTTCGTCTCCTTTTGGTTCATTCTAAGGAGTTCGTCTCCTTTTTGTCCAATCTAAGGGAGTTCGTCTCCTTTTGGTCCATTCTAAGTAAGTTCCTCTCTTGTTGGTCCAATCTATGGGAGTTTGTCTCCTGTTGGTCCAATCTAAGGAGTTCATTTCCTTTTGGTCCATCATAAGGGAATTCGTCTCCTTTTGGTCCATTCTGAGGAGTTCGTCTCCTTTTGGTCCATTCTAAGTAAGTTCCTCTCTTGTTGGTCCAATCTAAGGGACTGCGTCTCCTTTTGGGTCATTCTAAGGTGTTCGTCTCCTTTTGGTCCATTCTAAGGGAGTTCGTCTCCTTTTGGTCCATTCTAAGTAAGTTCCTTTCTTGTTGGTCCAATCTATGGAATTCGTCTCCTGTTGGTCCAATCTAAGGAGTTCGTTTCCTTTTGGTCCAACCTAAGGGAATTCGTCTCCTTTTGGTCCGTTCTGAGGAGTTCGTCTCCTTTTGGTCCAATCTAAGGGAGTTCGTCTTCTTTTGGTCTCTTCTAAGGAGTTCGTCGTCTTTTGGTCCATTCTAAGTAAGTTCCTCTCTTGTTGGTCCAATCTAAGGGAGTTCGTCTCCTTTTGATCCATTCTAAGGAAGTCGTCTCCTTTTGCTCCAATCTAAGGGTGTTCGTCTCCTTTTGGTCCATTCTATGGAGTTCGTCTCTTTGGTCCAATCTAAGGGAGTTCGTCTCCTTTTGGTCCATTCTAAGTAAGTTCCTCTCTTATTGGTCCAATCTAAGGGAGTTCGTCTCCTGTTGGTCCAATCTAGGGAGTTCCTTTCGTTTTGGTCCAACCTAAGGGAGTTCGTCTCCTTTTGGCCTATTCTGAGGAGTTTTTTTTTTTTGGTTGGGTAAAAGTATATTGATCTTTAGAGCCAAAAGTACATGAGATGGAGAAACCGATACTACAAACCTACACTTACACTCATGTGAGCTAAGTGAAGGAGTATCGTGAGTCTCAGAAACTAGAAGATGGACATAAGGAGGAGATAAGAAGAAAGGGAGAGACCGGTACTACAGACCTACACTTACACTCTAAATGAGCTAAGTGGAGGAGTACCATGAATCTCAAAGACTAGAAGGTACCAACCAAAAGGGCAAAAAACTAGTCAATTACAAAAAATGGAGTCATCCAAGCCCCAATTATGCTGAATTCTTCTATTCCTAGTAGTGTCACTGACATTCTTCTGAGTTCTAGCGAAGTCCTTGACAAGTTTCAAAAGTCGCATCTTCATTGCCGGGAGGAAACTGTCGCAGTTCCTGAATAAGATGTTGGTCCTAGACTTCCAAATGATGTGGCACACCGCTCCAAGAGCGAACCTCACAATCTTTTGGGAAAATTGATTGTCGGATATATGAGTAATAGCCCAATTAAGGGTGGTATTCCAGCCGCCCTCTTGCCAATCAAGAAGACAATTCCGCGACCAAAAAAGGGCTAAGTGTTTAGTTATGGGACATCCAAAGAAAAGATGGTCAATCGAGTCCGGCCTTAGATGGCAAAATGCACACGTAGCATTAGTGATTCTACCATAAGTTAGAAGAAAAACCTGGGTAGGGAGTCTTCTTTTTGTCATCAACCAAAGGAGGAATTGGTGTGTAGGGGCGATGGATGAATCCCAAATAAATTCGAACCAATGAACCCGAGGTTTCTTCGGTCTTATAGCTTCCCAAGCTGAAGAAGACGAAAATTTTCCAAATTTTGAACCTTTCCACAAAAACCGATCTGGATGAGCAGTAGGTGTAGGGAGGTCAGCCCCCCAATCAATCAATGTCTCCATAAGATTCGAATTAGAAGCCCAGTTATCTAGTAATTCAGCAAGTGAGGCATCTCTTGGGTAACCCGACAGATAAATTTGTCGGTTACTAAACAACATATTGAGCGGGCCATTTGGATGCCAAGCTTCGAACCATAAGGAAATAGAAAGCCCATCCCCCACACGCCAGTGAAACATATGTCTGAATTCTTTCCCTAAGTCAGTGATCTTCTTCCAAGACCAAGAACAGAACGTAGGTCTACGTACCTCCCAAAACCTCCGGTTCTTGATGAAATTAGAATGTATCCAAATGCACCAGAGCGATTCTTTGTCCGAAAAAAGGGCCCAAATATGTTTGAGCATGGAAGCTTTGTTGCTTTGTTTTAGGCGCCTTATACCGAGTCCTCCTTCTTCTTTTGGGAAGCATACATCATGCCATGAGACTTTTGCACCCCCGGGGCCTAAGGAAGGGCCTTTCCACAAGAACTGCCTAATGATCTTCTCAATGCAATCCAGCACCGAAACAGGTAAGATGAAAATATTGGACCAATAGACCTGAATTGCATGGAGGACAGATTTAACCAATTAGAGACGGCCAGCAAATGATAGAAACCGTTGAGTCCAAGATTGAACTCTCTTGGTGATGGAGTTCACCAAAGAGACACAATCGGCTTTCCCAAGTCTAGTTGCTACCACAGGCACTCCAAGATATCGAAAAGGTAAGGATCCCACCCTAAAGTTCAAAAGACCAATGATGTCTTGTGAAGAAATAGAGTTACCTGAAATATATACCTCACTCTTAGAAGAGTTTGGAAAAGGCCCGACCACTCCGAGAATGTGTCAAGTGCAGACTTCAAGCAAGAGACTGAAGCCATATCAACTCGGCAAAATAGCAAGACATCATCAGCAAAGAAGAGATGGGTCAACTTCGTGGATTTACATCGCCAATAGTAGTTAAACTGAGGACATGCAGTTGTAGTGGATATAAGCCCAGAGAATACTTCCATGACCAAAGTAAAAAAATATGAAGAGAGGGGATTGCCTTGTCTTAGTCCTCTTGAACTTGAGAAGAAACCATGCAACTCACCATTGATTGATATAGAAAATTTTGGGGTTCGGACACATACCATCATCAATTTAATGAATTGCATCGGGAAACCGAAACCAATGAGGGTCGCCTCTAGGAAGGCCTAATCCACCGTATCGTAAGCTTTCTTGAAGTCGACCTTGATCGCACACTTTGGAGAGTATTTGTCATGATGGAAACCAGCAAAGAGTTCTTGTTGGGCTAGCAAGATGTTATCCGAGATTTTCCTCCCTTTTACAAAAGCCGCTTGAGACCCGTCAATGAGAGAGGGGAGTACCTTAGCAAGCCGATTCGCCAAGATTTTGGTGATACATTTGTAAATGGTGTTGCAGCAAGCAATAGGCCTAAAATCACTTACTAAGGAGGCATTAGAGCACTTGGGAATTAATGCAATAATAGTGGTATTGAGTTGGCGTAGCAAGTTTCCGGAGTTAAGGAAATCTAAAATAGCGGAGGTAACTAACTCACCAACAACATCCCAAGATCTCTTAAAAAAATCAGCATTGAATCCGTCCGGTCCCGAGGCCTTCCCAGAGGTCAAGGAGAATAAAGTGGCACGTACTTCTTGTTCCGTGTAAGGAGAAGTAAGAATAGTCAACTGAGAAGTGTTTAACTTACTTCTTAAATGGACGGCAACATTCTGTGTCGAAGGACGGGGCGACATATGAGGAGGGCTCTCGAAAAGATGTTTATAATAATTCACAAATTTCTCAACTACTTGATTCGCCGAAGAAGTCCGAGAGCCAGAATCATCAATGATTGATAAAATTCTGTTATTGAGCTGCCTCCTCTTCACAGAATAATGAAAGAACTTAGTGTTACGGTCTCCCTCTTGAAGCCAGCGGATTCTAGATTTCTGCTTGTAGAAAAGTTCCTCCTGGAGGCGCAGGCTATAAAATAAATCACCAGCAGTCTTCTCCTCTAGCGCAAGTAGGGAGTTGGTCGGATCTTGCATAAGATTGTCTTGAATAGACTTCAGGTTTTGTCTAGCTAGCAAAGTGCGTCTAGAAATATCAGAATAGGACTGTCGGTTGAACACTTTAAGCTTAGCTTTTAATAGTTTCAGTTTGGTGCATAGCTGGAACATCGGTGATCCTCTAACATCAAGCTCCCAAATCTGAGATACCAAAGGCAAGAACCCAGGATCTGACATCTAGAAGTTGTAGAATTTAAAAGGTTTTCTGACCTGGATTGAAGGCAAAACTCTCACCACCATGGGTGTATGATCCGAGATGCCAGGTGATAGAAAAGTTGCTTCCGAGTAACTGAAATCCATAGCCCATTTGGGGTTAACAAGAACTCTATCTATTTTCCTCTGTATGCGATTGGGACCTTCATAAGAAGCCCAAGTGAATCTCCTCCGATATACCTGAGATCGTCTAGTTCAACCTCCAACAAGCAAGAGTGGAACTCATCAAAAGACGGTGGCCAAGCTAGAGTTCCCCCTTCACGATCGGATGGGAATCGAATGGCATTGAAGTCACCAAGTACAACCCACGGTGTGTCCAGAAAAGAATTCTTTCTCGAGGCCAAATCAGTCCATAGCAAGCGCCTATCCACAAAGGTATAACCAGCATATACAAAAGAGATGGCAAAAAACGTAGTCGAGTCAACAAGGCGAATGAACCCATGCATAGCTTGCGACGAAGAAGCTATGAGATCAAACCAAACATGCTGCGGATCCCAACCGATCCATATGCACCTAAGGTCAGAATAATCGTAATTTGACTTCCAAGTCCAGCCCGGAATCAAGTTGGAAGAGATTTCACCAAAATTTCCGGGGTTGACCTTGGTTTCCAATATACCAATACAAAGAAGGTTATTAGACCGTACAAGAAACCTGACTTCTGCTTGTTTAACAGGATCACATAGACCCCTGATATTCCAAGCACCCAAAATCATATTTACAAGTTGCTAGGAGGAGAGGGACTTACCTCCTTTTGGCACTGCGACCTTTCTTCTTGGTTGTGGATTTTTTCAGCACCTCCACAGAAGGAGGGGAACAAGCAACAATAGGAGCACTCACGGCATCAGGGGCGTGTTCATCATTGTGGAGTGCTTTCCCACTCCTCAAAAGTGCACCAACTACAGAATTTAGCTTAGGGTTTACCACTTGAAATAATTCGTGAGAGGAGTCCGTGGAGGAGGTATCATCACAACTATTGGGTAATGAACTCAGCGCCTTAGAAGCCTCAGCCGAGTCCTCATTGGATACGCAAGGAGAAGGAATGGATGCAGGGCAGCTCGCAGGATGTACATCAATTCGTTGGGTCTCATTGTGAAAGGAGATAGATTGGTGCGAGCTGGGTGTCGTGGGGATCAAAAAATTATCCCTTTGCTCTGAAGGTAACAACTCAGCAGTGGCTGCCTTTTTCTTGGTATGCTTGGAGTGGACCGTAGTCCAATCAGTTTGTGACTTAGCCGTGTCACCCAATGGAGTTGGAGTTGCCTGAACATTAGTTGGGACTGTATGTACCTCCCGAGAAGCCGAGACATCCTTTGGAGTTGTCGACTTCAACTCAGGACATCTATGTCCGAAAGTTTCACATTTAGGACAGAGGAGTGGTTTCCATTCATACTCTGCAGTAACTATATTCTCCTCATCATCCTGAAAAACTGAAATCGAGTCATAGATGGGATTTTTTGCACTAATCTCCACACAAACACGTGCAAAAGAAATGACTCTCCTATGTTGTGTATGTTGATCAACATAGAGGGGCTTGCCAAGTGTGCTAGCAATAGCACTAATACCCTTCGAGGACCAAGCAGAATAAGGTAGGTTCCTGAGCTTAACCCATACCGGGACTTTATCATGTCTTTCTTTTTTTAGCACTAGCATAGGATGCCATTGTTGAAGAACTAGAGGGATCCTTGCCATCGTGATGGGTCCTCTCTCCAAGATTTTCCTACGGAAATTCCGCATCCGGGATGTGAAAAGAGAAGAAGCCATCATCGTTGGCCTTCATATCTACCAAGAAATTTCCCCACAAATGTTTTAGCGCAGCTTCAATCAGTTTAAATGGTAGTTTCTTCCCAACGAGATAACCCACCACCGATTCGTGCAACACCCTATCCGTGGCTTGAAGGATCTCCTCAAAAATATGCACACATGGTTTACCGTTATTAAAAGAATGGGGTATAAAGGACAGATCATACCCTATAGTAGCAGTAGCCCGAGCCACATTAGCCCAGGACTTTTGTTGGGGGATCTTAGTCTTATCCCGAACACCATCAGCAGCACCCGGTGCAGCCATGGGCTGTGAAGGAGGCCATTTGGAACCTGCCCCTGTAGAATCGTCCCTGAATTTACTTTTAGAACGACCACGACTCTGAGATATCGACTTACGTCTTATAGCACCATCACCAGCCAATTTAGAAGGAGAAAACCGTTGTGGTTGAGGTTGAAGCACACCTTTTCCCCTGACCATATTCGGACATGGAGCAAAGGAAGCACCCAGACGAGCCTGATCATTTAAGGAGTCCGATGGAGGGGCTGAGAATTCCGTAGAAGGAGGCAACACTTCCACTCTCCTAGCCAATCTGCTTTTGCTCTGGCCTTCCTACCTCTCACCGTAGAAGGACCAACATGAGTGGACACACTAATTTCTCCCCCCTCTTTGTGAGGAGGGGGTGCCGAGGTTAGGGACTGCATCTCAATGGCCTCGTGTTTTTCCATCACCCAAAGGTAACCCACGAACTCAGCATAGAAACCACGAACAGCTCCAGGCCACTATACTCCCACCTACTAATAGGTTCTTCGATGAACAGTACGTGAAACCCAAAAATCCAGAAAACCCGACATCCTCCAGAAGTTCACCGACCATACATCAATAATGTTAGTGCACAACGGAGGCCACAGAGTACCCAAGAAGCTAGCAGAGTCACATAATTAGCTTAATCCATTGATTCACGATGAACATGAACAGTGGATCTTCCATGAACAGTGCTCCGAAAATCCAGATTCCACGAATCAGTTGAAAATCGTAATGCAAGGGAGAAAGGAGCTGAAATACCTCAACTGGAGACCATCAGAACACACAGGCGAGCTGGGAGCAACTTCGTAGGGCCTCACCCATGCAGCCAATCGAGAGAAAATCGAGTTTCAAAGCCCTAGCTGAGAAGAGCCGATCAAGTCAAGTAAATCGAGAAGAAGGAAACCACGAGCTGTAGTGAAGGGCAAGTTGAAGTGATTCTTCCATCCCAACCAGCAATCAAACGATCAAAGCCAGAGGAGCGTTCGAATCAGCACATGAACCAAGCCATGCACAGTGCCAAGCTAGAGAGCGTTAAAGTGAACAGTACCTGTGGGGGAAAAATGGCTCTGTGCAATCTTTCCATTCCATTTCCATTCTGAGGAGTTCGTCTCCTTTTGGTCCAATCTAAGATTCGTCTCCTGTTGCCCAATCCAAGGCGTTTTCTCTCCATTTATCCATCTAAGGGAGTTCATCTCCTTTTGGTCCCTTCTACGGTGTTTGCGTCTCCTTTTGGTCCAATTTTAGAGAGTTCGTTCTCCTGTTGTCCAACTAAGGGGTCGTCTCCTTTGGCCATCGAAGGAGGGTTCTCACCTTTTTGGTCCAATCTAAGGGACTTCGTCTCCTTTTGGTCTCTTCTAAGGAGTTCGTGTCCTTTTGGTCAATTCTAAGTAAGTTCCTCTCTTGTTGGTCCAATCTAAGGGAGTTCGTCTCCTGTTGGTCCAATCTAAGGAGTTCGTTTCCTTTTGGTCCAACCTAAGGGAGTTCATCTCCTTTTGGTCCATTCTGAGGAGCTCGTCTCCTTTTGGTCCAACCTAAGGGAGTTCGTCTCCTGTTGGCCCATCCAAGGAGTTCGTCTCCTTTTTATCCAATCTAAGGGAGTTCGTCTCCTTTTGGTCCCTTCTAAGGAGTTCGTCTCCTTTTGGTCCCTTCTAAGGAGTTCGTCTCCTTTTTGTCCAATTTAAGAGAGTTCGTCTCCTGTTGGTCTAATCTAAGTGAGTTCGTCTCCTTTTGGTGCATTCTAAGGGGTTCGTCTCCTTTCGGTCCATTCTAAGTAAGTTCGTCTCTTGTTGGTCAAATCTAAGGGAGTTCGTCCCCTGTTGGTCCAATCTAAGGAGTTCGACTCCTTTTGGTCCAACCTAAGGGAGTTCGTCTTCTCTTGGTCCATTCTAAGCAGTTCGTCTCCTTTTGGTCCAATCTACGGGAGTTCGTCTCCTGTTCAACCAATCTAAGGGAGTTCGTCTCCTTTTGGTCCGTTCTAAGGAGTTCGTCTCCTTTCGGTCCAATCTAAAGGAGTTCGTCTCCTTTGGGTCCAATCTAAGGAGTTCGTCACCTTTTGGTCCATTCTGAGGAGTTCGTCTCCTTTTGGTCCATTCTAAGTAAGTTCGTCTCCTGTTCGTCCAATATTGACTTCGTCTCCTTTTGGTCCAACCTAAGGGAGTTCGTATCCTTTTGGTCCAACATAAAGGAGTTCGTCTACTTTTGGTCCATTCTAAGGAGTTCGTCTCCTTTTGGTTCGATCTAAGGGAGTTCGTCTCCTGTTGGTCCAATCTAAGGAGTTCGTCTCCTTATGGTCCAATCTAAAGGAGTTCATCTCCTTTTGGTCCCTTCTAAGGAGTTCATCTCCTTTTGGTTCAATCTATGGAGTTGTACTCCTTTTGGTCCAACCTAAGGGAGTTCGACTCCTTTTGGTCCAACCTAAGGAGTTCGTCTTCTTTTGGTCCAATCTAGGGGAGTTCGTCTCCTGTTGGTCTAATTTAAGGGAGTTCGTCTCCTTTTGGTCCATTCTAAGGGAGTTCGACTCCTTTTGGTCCAATCTAAGGGAATTCATCTCCTTTTGGTCCATTCTAAGTAAGTTCCTCTCTTGTTGGTCCAATCTAAGGGACTTCGTCTCCTGTTGGTCCAATCTAAGGAAGTTCGCCTCCTGTTGGTCCAATGTAAGGACTTCGTCTCCTTTAGGTCCAATCTAAAGGAGTTCGTATCCTTTTGGTCCCTTCTAAGGAGTTCGTCTCCTTTTGGTTCAATCTATGGAGTTCGACATCCTTTTGGGCAACCTAAGGGGTTCGTCTCCGTTTTGGTCTAATCTAAGGAGTTCGTCTCGTTTTGATCCAATCTAAGGGTGTTCGTCTCCTGTTGGTCCAATCTAAGGAGTTCGTCTGCTTTTGGTCCAATCTCAGGGAGTTCGTCTCCTGTTGGTGCAATCTAAGGAGTTCGTCTCCTTTTGGTCCATTCTAAGTAAGTTCCTCTCTTGTTGGTCCAATCTAAAGGACTTCGTGTCCTGTTGGTCCAATCTAAGGAGGTTCATGTCCTGTTGGTCCAATCTAAGGAGTTCGTCTCCTTTTGGTCCAATCTAAAGGAGTTCGTCTCCTTTTGGTCCCTTCTAAGGGCTTCGTCTCCTCTTGGTTCAATCTATGGAGTTCGACTCCTTTTGGTCCAACCTAAGGGAGTTCGTCTCATGTTGGTCTAATCTAAGGGAGTTCGTCCCCTTTTGGTCCATTCTAAGGAGTTCGTCTCCTTTTGGTCTCTTCTAAGGAGTTTGTCTCCTTTTGGTCTCTTCTAAGGAGTTCGTCTCCTTTTGGTCCATTCTAAATAAGTTCGTCTCCTATTGGTCAAATCTACGGGAGTTCGTCTCCTGTTGATCCAATCTAAGGAGTTTGTCTCCTTTTGGTCCATTCTTAGTAAGTTTGTCTCGTGTTGGTCAAATCTAAGGGAGTTCGTCCCCTGTTGGTCCAACCTAAGGAGTTCGTCTCCTTTTGGTCCACTAAGGAGTTCGTCTCGTTTTGGTCCAATCTAAGTAAGTTTGTTTCTTGTCGATCCAATCTCAGGGAGTTCGTTTCCTGTGGGTCCAATCTAAGGAGTTCGTCTACTTTCGGTCCAATTTAAAGGAGTTCATGTGCTGTCGGTCCAATCTAAGGAGTTCGTTTCCTTTTGGTCCAACCTAAGGGAATTCGTCTGCTTTTGGTCCATTCTGAGGAGTTCGTCTCCTTTTGGTCCATTCTAAGCAAGTTCTTCTCCTGTTGGTCCAATCTAAGG
>JAGKPW010001075.1:0-13317 GCA_019926035.1 Melaleuca alternifolia
GGAGGCAACGAACTCCGTAGATTAGACAAAGAGGAGACGAACTCCCTTAGATTGGACCAAAAAGAGACGAACTCATTAGATTGGACCAAGAGATGACGAACTCCATTATATTGGACCAGGAGGCAACGAACTCCGTAGATTAGACAAAGAGGAGACGAACTCCCTTAGATTGGACCAAAAAGAGACGAACTCATTAGATTGGACCAAGAGAGGGCGAAGGCCCTTAAATTGGACCAACAGGCGACAAACTCCTTAGAGTGAAGCAAGAAAGTCGAACTCCCTTAGATTGGACCAAGAGAGGACGAACACCCTTAGATTGGACCAAGATGCGACGAATTACCTAAGAATGGACCAAGAGCAGACGAACTCCTTAGATTGGACCAAGAGAAGACGAACTCCCTTAGATTGGACCACGAGGGGACGAACTCCTTAGATTGGACCAAGAGGCGACGAACTCCTTAGATTGGACCTAGGGCAGAGGAACTCCCTTACATTGGAGCAAAAAGACACGAACTCCTTATTTTAGACCACGAGAGGACAAACTCCATTAGATTGGACCAAAAGGCGACGAACTTCTTAGATTGGACCAAGAGTAGACGCACTCGCTTAGATTGGACCAAGAGGAGACGAACTCCCTTAGATTGGACGAAGAAAGGACGAACTCCATTATATTGGACCAGGAGGCAACGAACTCCGTAGATTAGACAAAGAGGAGACGAACTCCCTTAGATTGGACCAAAAAGAGTCGAACTCCTTAGATTGGACCAAGAGAGGACGAACTCCGTTAGATTGGACCAAGAGGCGACGAACTCCTAAGAGTGAAGCAGGAAAGTCGAACTCACTTAGATTGGACCAAGAGAGGACGAAGTCCCTTAGATTGGACCAAGATGCGACGAATTACCTAAGAATGGACCAACAGCAGACGAACTCCTTAGATTGGACCAAGAGAAGACGAACTCCCTTAGATTGAATCAAGAAGGGATGAACTCCCCTAGATTGGACCAAGAGGACACGAACTCCCTTAAATTCGACCAAGAGAAAACGACCACCCTTAGATTTGACCAAGATGTGATGAACTCCTTAGTTTGGACCAAGAGAGGACAAAATCCCTTAGATTGGACCAAGAGGAGACGAACACCTTAGATTGGACCAAGAGAAGACGAATTCCCTTAGATTGGACCAAGATGCGACGAACAACCTAAGAATGGACCAAGAGGAGACAAACTCCTTAGATTGGACCAAGTGGAGACGAAGTCCTTAGATTGGACCAAGAGGTGACGAACTCCTTAGTTTGGACCAAGAGATCACTAAATCCCTTATATTGGACCAAGAGGAGACGAACTTCTTAGATTGGACCAAGAGGAGACGCACTCGCTTAGATTGGACCAAGAGAGGACGTACTCCCTTAGATTGGACCAAGATGCAACGAACTACCTAAGAATGGACCAAGAGGAGACAAACTCCTTAGATTGGACCAAGTAGAGACGAACTCCTTAGATTGGACCAAGAGGAGACGAACTCCATAGATTGGACCAAGAAAGGACGAACTCTATTAGATTGGACCAAGAGGCGACGAACTCCATTGATTGCACCAAGAAGAGACTAACTCGCTTAGAGTGGACCAAAAAGAGACGAACTCATTAGATTGGACCAAGAGAGGACGAATTCCATTAGATTGGACCAAGAGGGGACAAACTCCTTAGATTGGACCGAGAGGAGACGAACACCCTTAGATTGGACCAAGAGAGGAGGAACACCCTTAGATTGCCCCATGAGTAGACGAACTCCATAGATTGGACCAAGAAAGGACGAACTCCATTAGATTGGGCCAAGAGGCGACGAACTCCATTGATTGCACCAAGAAGAGACGAACTTGCTTAGATTGGACCAAAAAGAGACAAACTCCTTAGATTGGACCAAGAGAGGACGAACTCCTTAGATTAAACCAAGAGAGGGGGAACACCCTTAGATTGCATCAAGAGTGGACGAACACCATAGATTGGATCAAGAGAGGACGAACTCCTTAGATTGGTCCAAGATAGGACGAACTCCCTTAATTTGGACCAGGAGAGGACGAACTCCCTTAGATTGGACCAAGAGAGGACGAACACCCTTAGGTTGCACCATTAGTAGACGAACTCCTTAGATTGGACCAAGAGAGGACGAACTCCTTAGATTGGACCAAGATAGAACGAAGTCCCTTAGTTTGGACCAAGAGAGGACGAACTCCCCTAGATTTGGACCAAGAGGTGACGAAGTCCTTAGATTGGACCATGCGTGGATGAACTACCTTAGATTGCACCAAGAAGAGACGAACTCCTCAGATTGGACCAAGAAAGGACGAACTCCTTAGATTGGACCAAGAAAGGACGAACTCCTTAGATTGGACCAAGAGAGGACGAACTCCCTTAGATTGGACCAAGAGTTGACGAACTCCTTAGAGTGGACCAAGAGAGGGCGAACTCCCTTAAATTGAACCAAGATGCGACAAACTTCTTAGATTGGCCCTAGAGCAGAGGAACTCCCTTAGATTGGACCAAAAAGACACGAACTCCTTATATTAGACCAAGAGAGGACGAACTCAATTAGATTGGACCGAGAGGCGACGAACTCCTTAGATTAGACCAAGAGGAGAGGTACTCCCTTAGATTGGACCAAGAGAGGACGAGATCCCTTAGATTGCACCAAGAGGAGACGAACTCCCTTAGAAAGGACCAAGAGGAGACGAACTCCCTTAAATTGGACCAAGAGAGGATGCACTCCCTTAGATTGGACCAATAGGCGACGAACTCCTTAGATTGGACCAAGAGAGGACGAACACCCTTAGATTGGACCAAGAGGAGACGAACTCCCTTAAATTGGACCAAGATAGGACGAACTCCCTTAGATTGGACCAATAGGCGATGAACTCCTTAGATTGGACCATGAGAGGACGAACACCCTTAGATTGGACCATGAGAGGACGAACACCCTTAGATTGGACCAAGAGGCGACGAAGTCCTTAAACATATTTGGGCCCTTTTCTCGGACAAAGAATCGCTCTGGTGCATTTGGATACATTCTAATTTTATCAAGAACCGGAGCTTTTGGGAGGTACGTAGACCTACGTTCTGTTCTTGGTCTTGGAAGAAGATCATTGACTTAGGGAGAGAATTCAGACATTTGTTTCACTGGCGTGTGGGGGATGGCCTTTCTATTTCCTTATGGTTCGATGCTTGGCATCCAAATGGCCCACTCAATATGCTGTTTAGTAACCGACAAATTTATCTGTCGGGTTACCCAAGAGATGCCTCCCTTGCTGAATTACTAGATAACCGGGCTCCTAATTCGAATCTTATGGAGACATTGATTGATTGGGGGGCTGACCTCCCTTCACCTACTGCTCATTCTTTTGTGGAAGGGTTCAAATTCTGGAAAATTTTCGTCTTCTTCAGCTTGGGAAGCTATAAGACCGAAGAAACCTCGGGTTCATTGGTTTGAATTTATTTGGGATTCATCCATCGCCCCTGCACACCAATTCCTCCTATGGTTGATGACAAAAAGAAGACTCCCTACCCAGGTTTTTCTTCTAACTTATGGTAGAATCACTAATGCTACGTGTGCATTTTGCCATCTAAGGCCGGACTCGATTGACCATCTTTTCTTTGGATGTCCCATAACTAAACACTTGGCCCTTTTTTGGTCGCGGAATTGCCTTCTTGATTGGCAAGAGGGTGGCTGGAATACCACCCTTAATTGGGCTATTACTCATATATCCGACAATCAATTTTCCCAAAAGATTGCGAGGTTCGCTCTTGGAGCGGTGTGCCACATCATTTGGAAGTCTAGGAACAACATCTTATTCAGGAACTACGATAGTTTCCTCCCGGCAATGAAGATGCGACTTTTGAAACTTGTCAAGAACTTCGCTAGAACTCAGAAGAATGTCATTGACACTACTAGGAATAGAAGAATTCAGCATAATTGGGGCTTGGATGACTCCATTTTTTTTGTAACTGACTAGTTTTTGCCCTTTTGGTTGGTACCTTCTAGTCTTTGAGATTCATGGTACTCCTCCACTTAGCTCATTTAGAGTGTAAGTGTAGGTTTGTAGTACCGGTCTCTCCCTTTCTTTCTTATCTCCTCCTTATGTACATCTTCTAGTTTCTGAGACTCACGACACTCCTTCACTTAGCTCACATGAGTGTAAGTGTAGGTTTGTAGTATCGGTTTCTCCATCTCATGTACTTTTGGCTCTAAAGATCAATATACTTTAACCCTACCAAAAAAAAAAAACTCCTTAGATTGGACCAAGAGAGGACGAACTTGCTTAGATTGGACCAAGAGGAGACAAACTCCTTAGATTGGACCAAGAGAGGGCGAACTCCCTTAAATTGGACCAAGATGTGACGAACTACCTAAGAATGGACCAAGAGGAGAAGAACTTCTTAGATTGGACCAAGAGGAGACGAACTCCTTAGAAAGGACCAAGAGGAGACGAACTCCCTTAAATTGGACCAAGAGAGGACGAACTCCCTTAGATTGGAACAATAGGCGACGAACTCCTTAGATTGGACCAAGAGAGGACGAACTCCTTAGATTGGACCAAGAGAGGACGAACTCCCTTAGATTGAACCAAGAGGGGACGAACTCCCTTAGATATGACCAAGAGGAGGCGAACTCCCTTAAATTGGACCAAGATGCGACGAACTACCTAAGAATGGACCAAGAGGAGACGAACTCCTTAGATTGGACCAAGAGGAGACGAACTCCATAGATTGGAGCAAGAAAGGACGAACTACATTAGATCGGACCAAGAGGCGACGAACTCCTTAGATTGGACCAAGAGAGGTCGAACACCATTACATTGGACCAGGAGGCGATGAACTCCTTAGATTGGACCAAGACGATACGAACTCCCTTAGATTGCACCCAGAATGGACGAAGTCCCTTAAATTTGACCAGGAGAGGACGAACTCCCTTAGATTGGAACAAGAGGAGGCGAGCTCCCTTAGATTGGACCAAGAGGAGACGAACTCCCTTAAATTTGATCAGGAGAGGACGAACTCCCTTAGATTGCACCAAGAGGTCCTTAGATTGGACCAAGAGAGGACGAACCCCCTTTAATTGGACCAAGATGCGACGAACTACGTAAAAATGGAAAAGAGGAGATGAACTCCTTAGATTGGACCAAGAGCAGAAGAACTTCGTTAGATTGGACCAAAAAGAGACGAACTCCTTAGATTGGACCAAGAGAGGTCGAACTCCATTACATTGGACCAAGAGAGGACGAACTCCTTAGATTGGACAAAGAGAGGATGAACTCCCTTAGATTGGACCAAGAGGAGGCGAACTCCCTTAGATTGGACCAAGAGAGGATGAACTCGCTTAGATTGGACCAAGATGCGACTAACTACCTAAGAATGGACCAAGAGGAGACGAACTCCATAGATTAGAGCAAGAAAGGATGAACTCCATTAGATTGGAGCAAGAGGCGACGAACTCCTTAGATTGGACCAATAGGAGATGAACACCCTTAGATTGGACGAAAAAGAGACGAACTCGTTAGGTTGGACCGAGAGAGGACGAACTCCCTCCGATTGGACAAAGAGGGGACGAACTCCCTTAGATAGGACCAAGAGGAGACGAACTCCCTTAAATTGGACCAAGAGAGGGACGACTCCCTTAGATGGAACAATAGGCACGACTCCTTAGATTGGACCAAGAGAGACGAACTCCTTAATTGGACAAGAGGGAACGAACTCCCTTAATTGACCAAGGAGTATACAAACTCCGTGCTTGGCCAAGAGAGGGCGACTTCCCTTAAATTGTACCAAATATGCGACGAACTAACCATAAGAAATGGACAGCATGAGAAGAACGTTCTTAGATTGGCCAAGAAGAGATGAACTCCCTTAGATTGGACCAAGAGGAGGCGAACTCCCTTAGATTGGACCAAGAGGAGACGAACTCCCTTAAATTTGACCAGGAGAGGACGAACTCCCTTAGATTGGAACAAGAGGAGGCGAGCTCCCTTAGATTGGACCAAGAGGAGACGAACTCCCTTAAATTTGATCAGGAGAGGACGAACTCCCTTAGATTGCACCAAAAGGAGATGAACTGCTTAGATTGGACCAAGAGAGGACGAACCCCCTTTAATTGGACCAAGATGCGACGAACTACGTAAGAATGGACAAAGAGGAGATGAACTCCTTAGATTGGACCAAGAGAGGACGAGATCCCTTAGATTGCACCAAGAGGAGACGAACTCCCTTAGAAAGGACCAAGAGGAGACGAACTCCCTTAAATTGGACCAAGAGAGGACGCACTCCCTTAGATTGGACCAATAGGCGACGAACTCCTTAGATTGGACCAAGAGAGGACGAACACCCTTAGATTGGACCAAGAGGAGACGAACTCCCTTAAATTGGACCAAGATAGGACGAACTCCCTTAGATTGGACCAATAGGCGATGAACTCCTTAGATTGGACCATGAGAGGACGAACACCCTTAGATTGGACCATGAGAGGACGAACACCCTTAGATTGGACCAAGAGGCGACGAAGTCCTTAAACATATTTGGGCCCTTTTCTCGGACAAAGAATCGCTCTGGTGCATTTGGATACATTCTAATTTTATCAAGAACCGGAGCTTTTGGGAGGTACGTAGACCTACGTTCTGTTCTTGGTCTTGGAAGAAGATCATTGACTTAGGGAGAGAATTCAGACATTTGTTTCACTGGCGTGTGGGGGATGGGCTTTCTATTTCCTTATGGTTCGATGCTTGGCATCCAAATGGCCCGCTCAATATGCTGTTTAGTAACCGACAAATTTATTTGTCGGGTTACCCAAGAGATGCCTCCCTTGCTGAATTACTAGATAACCGGGCTCCTAATTCGAATCTTATGGAGACATTGATTGGTTGGGGGGCTGACCTCCCTTCACCTACTGCTCATTCTTTTGTGGAAGGGTTCAAATTCTGGAAAATTTTCGTCTTCTTCAGCTTGGGAAGCTATAAGACCGAAGAAACCTCGGGTTCATTGGTTTGAATTTATTTGGGATTCATCCATCGCCCCTGCACACCAATTCCTCCTATGGTTGATGACAAAAAGAAGACTCCCTACCCAGGTTTTTCTTCTAACTTATGGTAGAATCACTAATGCTACGTGTGCATTTTGCCATCTAAGGCCGAACTCGATTGACCATCTTTTCTTTGGATGTCCCATAACTAAACACTTAGCCCTTTTTTGGTCGCGGAATTGTCTTCTTGATTGGCAAGAGGGTGGCTGGAATACCACCCTTAATTGGGCTATTACTCATATATCCGACAATCAATTTTCCCAAAAGATTGCGAGGTTCGCTCTTGGAGCGGTGTGCCACATCATTTGGAAGTCTAGGAACAACATCTTATTCAGGAACTGCGACAGATTCCTCCCAGCAATGAAGATGCGACTTTTGAAACTTGTCAAGGACTTCGCTAGAACTCAGAAGAATGTCATTGACACTACTAGGAATAGAAGAATTCAGCATAATTGGGGCTTGGATGACTCCATTTTTTTGTAACTGACTAGTTTTTGCCCTTTTGGTTGGTACCTACTAGTCTTTGAGATTCATGGTACTCCTCCACTTAGCTCATTTAGAGTGTAAGTGTAGGTTTGTAGTACCGGTCTCTCCCTTTCTTTCTTATCTCCTCCTTATGTACATCTTCTAGTTTCTGAGACTCACGACACTCCTTCACTTAGCTCACATGAGTGTAAGTGTAGGTTTGTAGTATCGGTTTCTCCATCTCATGTACTTTTGGCTCTAAAGATCAATATACTTTAACCCTACCAAAAAAAACTCCTTATATTGGAACCAAGAAGCGGACGAACTCGCTTAGATTTGGCCAAGAGTGAGACAAACCAAGAGAGACAACACTCCTTATATTGGACCAAGAGGGGCGAACTCCCTTAAATTGGACCAATATGTGAACGAACTACCTAAGAATGGACCCATGGAAAGAACTTCTTAGATTGTGACCAAGAGGAGAACCGAACCCTTAAAAGGACCACGGGAGACGACGAACTCCCTTAAATTGGACCAAGAGAGGAAGAACTCCCTTAAATTGGACCAAGAGAGGACGAACTCCCTTAGATTGGGCCAAGAGACGACGAACTCTCTAGATTGGACCAAGAGAGGACGAACTCCCTTAGATTGGACCAAGAGGAGACAAACTCCTTACATTGGACCAAGAGAGGGCGAACTCCCTTAAATTGGACCAAGATGCGACGACCTACCTAAGAATGGACCAAGAGGAGACGAACTCCTTAGATTGGACCGAGAGGAGACGAACTCCATAGATTGGAGCAAGAAAGGACGAACTACATTAGATGGGACCAAGAGGCGACGAACTCCTTAGATTGGACCAAGAGAGGTCGAACACCATTACATTGGACCAGGAGGCGATGAACTCCTTAGATTGGACCAAGACGATACGAACTCCCTTAGATTGCACCCAGAATGGACGAAGTCCCTTAAATTTGACCAGGAGAGGACGAACTCCCTTAGATTGGACCAAGAGGAGGCGAACTCCCTTAGATTGGACCAAGAGGAGACGAACTCCCTTAAATTTGACCAGGAGAGGACGAACTCCCTTAGATTGCACCAAGAGGTCCTTAGATTGGACCAAGAGAGGACGAACCCCCTTTAATTGGACCAAGATGCGACGAACTACGTAAAAATGGACAAAGAGGAGATGAACTCCTTAGATTGGACCAAGAGCAGAAGAACTTCCTTAGATTGGACCAAAAAGAGACGAACTCCTTAGATTGGACCAGAAGGTCAACATCCATTACATTGAACCAGAGAGTAACGAACTCCTTAGTGGACAAGAAGGATGAACTCCCGTCATTTGGACCAAGAGTGAGGCGAACATCCCTTAGATTGGACCAGAGAATGACTCGCTTAAGTTGACCACATGCACGAACTCCTTAGATTGGACCAAGAGGAGACGAACTCCCTAGATTGGATCAAGAAAGGATGAACTCCATTAGATTGGACCAAGAGGCGACGAACTCCTTAGATTGGACCAATAGGAGACGAACACACTTAGATTGGACGAAAAAGAGACGAATTCGTTAGGTTGGACCGAGAGAGGACGACCGTCGCCCCGTTGGACAAAGAGGGGAGAAGAACTCCCTTACAAGGACAAGAGGAGATGAACTACCTTAAATTGGACCAAGAGAGGACGAACTCCCTTAGATTGGAATAATAGGCGACGAACTCCTTAGATTGGACCAAGAGAGGGCGAACTCCTTAGATTGGACCAAGAGGGGACGAACTCCCTTAGATTGGACCAAGAGAGAACAAACTCCTTGATTGGACCAAGAGAGGGCGACGTCCCTAACTTTGACCCAGATGCGCGAACTTACCTAAGAATTGAATAACATAGAAACTTTTAGTTGGACCAGAAGATATGAACCCCTTAGATGGACCCAAGGAGGGATACAAACTCCCTTAGATTGCACCCAGAATGGACGAAGTCCCTTAAATTTGACCAGGAGAGGACGAATTCCCTTAGATTGGACCACGAGGAGGCGAACTCCCTTAGATTGGACCAAGAGGAGACGAACTCCCTTAAATTTGACCAGGAGAGGACGAACTCCCTTAGATTGCACCAAGAGGAGATGAACTCCTTAGATTGGACCAAGAGAGGACGAACCCCCTTTAATTGGACCAAGATGCGACGAACTACGTAAGAATGGACAAAGAGGAGATGAACTCCTTAGATTGGACCAAGAGAGGACGAGATCCCTTAGATTGCACCAAGAGGAGACGAACTCCCTTAGAAAGGACCAAGAGGAGACGAACTCCCTTAAATTGGACCAAGAGAGGACGCACTCCCTTAGATTGGACCAATAGGCGACGAACTCCTTAGATTGGACCAAGAGAGGACGAACACCCTTAGATTGGACCAAGAGGAGACGAACTCCCTTAAATTGGACCAAGATAGGACGAACTCCCTTAGATTGGACCAATAGGCGATGAACTCCTTAGATTGGACCATGAGAGGACGAACACCCTTAGATTGGACCATGAGAGGACGAACACCCTTAGATTGGACCAAGAGGCGACGAAGTCCTTAAACATATTTGGGCCCTTTTCTCGGACAAAGAATCGCTCTGGTGCATTTGGATACATTCTAATTTTATCAAGAACCGGAGCTTTTGGGAGGTACGTAGACCTACGTTCTGTTCTTGGTCTTGGAAGAAGATCATTGACTTAGGGAGAGAATTCAGACATTTGTTTCACTGGCGTGTGGGGGATGGGCTTTCTATTTCCTTATGGTTCGATGCTTGGCATCCAAATGGCCCGCTCAATATGCTGTTTAGTAACCGACAAATTTATTTGTCGGGTTACCCAAGAGATGCCTCCCTTGCTGAATTACTAGATAACCGGGCTCCTAATTCGAATCTTATGGAGACATTGATTGGTTGGGGGGCTGACCTCCCTTCACCTACTGCTCATTCTTTTGTGGAAGGGTTCAAATTCTGGAAAATTTTCGTCTTCTTCAGCTTGGGAAGCTATAAGACCGAAGAAACCTCGGGTTCATTGGTTTGAATTTATTTGGGATTCATCCATCGCCCCTGCACACCAATTCCTCCTATGGTTGATGACAAAAAGAAGACTCCCTACCCAGGTTTTTCTTCTAACTTATGGTAGAATCACTAATGCTACGTGTGCATTTTGCCATCTAAGGCCGAACTCGATTGACCATCTTTTCTTTGGATGTCCCATAACTAAACACTTAGCCCTTTTTTGGTCGCGGAATTGTCTTCTTGATTGGCAAGAGGGTGGCTGGAATACCACCCTTAATTGGGCTATTACTCATATATCCGACAATCAATTTTCCCAAAAGATTGCGAGGTTCGCTCTTGGAGCGGTGTGCCACATCATTTGGAAGTCTAGGAACAACATCTTATTCAGGAACTGCGACAGATTCCTCCCAGCAATGAAGATGCGACTTTTGAAACTTGTCAAGGACTTCGCTAGAACTCAGAAGAATGTCATTGACACTACTAGGAATAGAAGAATTCAGCATAATTGGGGCTTGGATGACTCCATTTTTTTGTAACTGACTAGTTTTTGCCCTTTTGGTTGGTACCTACTAGTCTTTGAGATTCATGGTACTCCTCCACTTAGCTCATTTAGAGTGTAAGTGTAGGTTTGTAGTACCGGTCTCTCCCTTTCTTTCTTATCTCCTCCTTATGTACATCTTCTAGTTTCTGAGACTCACGACACTCCTTCACTTAGCTCACATGAGTGTAAGTGTAGGTTTGTAGTATCGGTTTCTCCATCTCATGTACTTTTGGCTCTAAAGATCAATATACTTTAACCCTACCAAAAAAAAAAACTCTTAGATTGGATGGACCAAGAATTGTGCTAACTTCCCTTAATTGGACCACGATGTGACGACTACCTCAGAATTGACCAGAGATAAGAACTCCTTAGATTGGATCAAGAGGAGACGAACTCTCTTTGATTGGACCACGAGGAGACGAACTCCCTTAAATGGACCAGAGAGGAAGAACTCCCTTAGATTTGAACCTAGCCGACGAACTACCTTAGATTGGACCAACTGGAGACGAACTCCTTAGATTGGACCAAGAGAGGACGAACCCTTAGATTGGACCAAGAAGAGACGAACTCCTTAGATTGGACCAAGAGAGGACGAACTCCCTTAGATTGGAACAAGATGCGACGACCTACCTAAGAATGGACCAAGAGGAGACGAACTCCTTAGATTGGACCAAGAGGAGACGAACTCCATAGATTGGAGCAAGAAAGGACGAACTACATTAGATCGGACGAGGAGGCGACGAACTCCTTAGATTGGACCAAGAGAGGTTACAACCCCTTAGATTGGGACCTAGTAGGAGACGAACTTCCCCAAGAATTGGAGCAAAAGAGGGACGAACTCCTTAGATTGCAGATAGGAGGAGACAAAAATCCCTAGATTGGCCCTCCTAGAGGAGACGAACTTCCCAAGATTGGAGCAAGAGGAGACGAACTCCTTACATTGCATATAGAGGAGACAAACTCCCTAGATTGGACCAAGAGGAGACGAACTTCCTTATATTCGACCAAGAGGACACGAACACTATTAGATTGGACCAAGAGGAGGAGAACTCAGTTATATCGGACCAAAAGGAGACGAACTCCTTAGATTGAAACGAGAGGAGACGAACTCCTTAGATTGGATAAAGAGGTGACGAACCCCTTAGATTGGACCTAGAGGAGACGAACTTCCCAAGATTGGAGCAAAAGGAGACGAACTCCTTAGATTGCATATAGAGGAGACAAACTCCCTAGATTGGACCTAGAGGAGACGAACTTCCCAAGATTGGAGCAAGAGGAGACGAACTCCTTACATTGCATATAGAGGAGACAAACTCCCTAGATTGGACCAAGAGGAGACGAACTTCCTTATATTCGACCAAGAGGACACGAACACTATTAGATTGGACCAAGAGGAGGAGAACTCAGTTATATCGGACCAAAAGGAGACGAACTCCTTAGATTGAAACGAGAGGAGACGAACTCCTTAGATTGGATAAAGAGGTGAGAACCCTTAGATCGACCTCCTAGGGAGGACGAAGTCCAAGATTGGAGCAAAAGGAGACGAACTCCTTACATTGCATAAAGAGGAACGAACGAACTTAGATTGGACCCAAGAGGCGACGGAATCCTTATATTCGACCAAGAGGACACGAACTCTATTTGATTGGACCAAGAGGAGGAGAACTCAGTTATATCGGACCAAAAGGAGACGAACTCCTTAGATTGAAACGAGAGGAGACGAACTCCTTAGATTGGATAAAGAGGTGACAAACCCCTTAGATTGGACCTAGAGGAGACGAACTTCCTTATATTCGACCAAGAGGACACGAATTCTATTAGATTGGACCAAGAGGAGGAGAACTCAGTTATATCGGACCAAAAGGAGACGAACTCCTTAGATTGAAACGAGAGGAGACGAACTCCTTAGATTGGATAAGAGGAGACGAACTCCTTAGATTGGACCATGAGGAGACGAACTTCCTTATATTCAACGAAGAGGACACGAACTCTGTTCGATTGGACCAAGAGGAGGAGAACTCAGTTATATCGGACCAAAAGGAGACGAACTCCTTAGATTGAAATGAGAGGAGACGAACTCCTTAGATTGGATAAAGAGGAGACGAACTCCTTAGGTTGGACCAAGAGGAGATCAACTTCCAAAGATTGGAGCAAAAGGAGTCGAACTCCTTACATTGCATAAAGAGGAGACGAACTCCATAGATTGGACAAAGAGGAGAC
>JAGKPW010001077.1:0-32394 GCA_019926035.1 Melaleuca alternifolia
AATCTAAGGAGTTCGTCTCGTTTTGGTACAATATAACCTAGTTCATCTCCTCTTGGCCCAATCTAAGGAGTTCCTCTCCTTTCGGTCCAATCTAATCGAGTTCGTCTCCTCTTGGTCCAATCTAACCTAGTTCGTCTCCTTTTGGTCCAATCTTAGGAAGTTAGTCTCCTCTGCGTCCAATCTACGGAGTTCGTTTCCTTTTGGTCCAATCTAACCGATATCGTCTCCTCTTGGTCCAACCTAAGGAGTTCGTCTCCTTTTGGTCCAATCTAACCGACTTCGTCTCCTTTTGGTCCAAACTAACCTAGTTCGTCTCCTCTTGCTCCAATCTAAGGAGTTCGTCTCCTTTTCTTCCAATCTAACTGTGTTCGTATCCTTTTGGTCCAATCTAAGAAGTTCGTCTCCTCGTGGTCCAATCAAACCGAGGTCGTCTCCTCTTGGTCCAATCTAAGGAGTTTCTCTCCTTTTGGTCCAATCTAACCTAGTTCGTCTCCTCTTGGTCCAATCTGTGGAGTTTGTCTCCTTTTGGTCCAATCTAACCGAGTTCGTCTCCTTTTGGTCTAATCTAAGGGAGTTCGTCTTCTTTTGGTCCAATCTAACCTAGTTCGTCTCCTCATGATCCAACCTAAGGAGTTCGTCTCCTTTTCTTCCAATCTAACTATGTTCGTCTCCTTTTGGTCAAATCTAACGAAGTTCGTGTCCTATTGGTCCAATCTAACCGAGTTCGTATCCTTTTAGTCTTATCTAAGGAGTTCTTCTCCTTTTGGTCCAATCTAACCGAGTTCGTCTCCTTTTGATCGAATCTAGCCTACTTCATCTTCTCTTGGTGCAATCTAAGGAGTTCTTCTCCTTTTGGTCCAATCTAACCGAGTTCATCTCCTTTTCATCCAATCTAAGGGAGTTCGTCTCCTTTGGGTGCAATCTAACCTAGTTCGTCTCCTGTTGGTCTAATCAAAGGGAGTTCGTCTCCTTTTGTTGCAATCTAACCTAGTTCGTCTCCCCTTGGTCCAATCTAAGGATTCGTCTCTTGTTGGTCCAATCTAACAGAGTTCTTCTCCTTTTAGTCTTATCTAAGGAGTTCTTCTCCTTTTGTTCCAATCTAACCTAGTTTGTCTCCTCTTGGTCCAATCGAAGGAGTTGGTCTCCTTTTGGTCCAATCTAACCTAGTTCGTCTCCTCTTGGTCCAATCTAAGGGAGTTCGTCCCTTTTTGGTCCAATCTAACCTAGTTCGTCTCCTCTTGGTCCAATCTATGGAGGTAGTCTCCTTGTGGTCCAATTTAAACGAGTTCGTCTCCTGTTGGTCTAATCTAAGGGAGTTCGTCTCCTTTTGGTCCAATCTAACCGAGTTCGTCTCCTTTTGGTCCAATCTAAGGGAGTTCATCTCCTTTTGATCCAATCTAACCTAGTTCGTCTCCTCTTGGTGCAATCTGTGGAGTTCGTCTCCATTTGGTCGACTCTAACCGAGTTCGTCTCCTTTTTGTCCAATCTAAGGGAGTTCGTCTCCTTTGGGTACAATCTAACCTAGTTCGTCTCCTGTTGGTCTAATCAAAGGGGGTTCCTCTCCTATTGGTCCAATCTAATCTAGTTCGTCTTGTCTTGGTCCAATGTAAGGAGTTTCTCTCCTTTTGGTTCATTCTAACCGTTTTTGTCTCCATTTCATCCAATCTAAGGGAGTTCGTCTAATTTGGGCAAAATCTAACCTAGTTCATCTCCTGTTGGTCTAATCAAAGGGAGTTCGTCTCCTTTTTGTCCAATCTAACCTAGTTCGTTTGCTCTTGGTCCAATCTAAGGAGTTCGCCTCTTGTTGGTGCAATCTAACCGAGTTCATCTCCTTTTGGTCCAATCTAACCTAGTTCGTATCCTCTTGGTCCAATCTAAGAAGTTCATCTTCTTTTGGTCCAATCTAACCGAGGTCGTCTCCTTTTCGTTCAATCTAAGGGAGTTCGTCTCCTTTTGGTCCAATCTAACCTAGTTTATCTCCTCTTGGTCCAATCTAACGAGTTCATCTCCTTTTGGTCCAATCGAACCTAGGTCGTCTCCTCTTGGTCCAATCTCAGGAGTTCGTCTCCTTTTCGTCAAATCCAACCGAGTTCGTCTCCTTTTAGTCTAATCTAAGGGAGTTCGTCTCCAATTGGACCAATCTAACCTAGTTGGTCTCCTCTTGGTCCTATCGAAGGTGTTCGTCTCCTTTTGGTCCAATCTAACCGAGTTCGTCTCCTTTTGATCGAATCTAGCCTACTTCGTCTCCTCTTGGTGCAATCTAAGGAGTTCGTCTCCTTTTGGTCCAATCTAAGGGAGTTCGTCTCCTCTTGCTCCAATCTAAGGGAGTTCGTCTCCTTTTGGTCCAATCTAACCTACTTCGTCTCCTCTTAGTCCAATATAATGAGTTTCTCTCCTTTTGGTTCAATCTAACCATGTTCATCTCCTTTTCATCCAATCTAAGGGAGTTCGTCTCCTTTGGGTGCAATCTAACCTAGTTCGTCTCCTGTTGGTCTAATCAAAGGGAGTTCGTCTCCTTTTGGTCCAATCTAACCTACTTCGTCTCCTCTTGGTCCAATCTAAGGAGTTTGTCTCCTGTTGGTCCAATCTAACTGAGTTCGTCTCCTTTTAGTCTTATCTAAGGGAGTTCTTCTCCTTTTGGTCCAATCTAACGTAGTTCGTCTCCTCTTCGTCCAATCTAAGGAGTTCTTCTCCTTTTTGTCCAATCTAACCTAGTTCGTCTCCTCCTAGTCCAATCGAAGGAGTTCGTCTCCTTTTGGGCCAATATAACCTAGTTCATCTCCTCTTGGCCCAATTTAAGGAGTTCGTCTCCTTTTGGTCCAATCTAATCGAGTTCGTCTCCTCCTGGTCCAATCTAACCTAGTTCGTCTCCTTTTGGTCCAATCTTTGGAAGTTAGTCTCCTCTTCGTCCAATCTAAGGAGTTCGTCTCCTTTTGGTCCAATGTAACTGATTTCGTCTCCTCTTAGTCCAACCTAAGGAGTTCGTCTCCTTTTGGTCCAATCTAACCGAGTTCGTCTCCTTTTGGTCCAAACTAACCTAGTTCGTCTCATCTTGCTCCAATCTAAGGAGTTCGTCTCCTTTTCTTCCAATCTAACTATGTTCGTCTCCTTTTGGTCAAATCTAACGAAGTTCGTCTCCTTTTGGTCCAATCTAAGAAGTTCGTCTCCTCGTGGTCCAATCGAACCGAGGTCGTCTCCTTTTCGTTCAATTTAAGGGAGTTCGTCTCCTTTTGATCCAATCTTAGGAAGTTCGTCTCCTCTTGGTCCAAAGAAACGAGTTTCTCTCCTTTTGGTCCAATCTAACCGTGTTCGTCTCCTTTCGGTCAAATCTAACCTAGTTCGTCTCCTCTTGGTCCAATCTAAGGAGTTTCCCTCCTTTTGGTCCAATCTAACCGAGTTCGTCTCCTTTTGGTCTAATCTAACCTAGTTCGTCTCCTCTTGGTCCAATCTAACCGAGTTCGCCTCCTTTTAGTCTTATCTAAGGGAGTGCTTCTCCTTTTGGTCCAATCTAACGTAGTTCGTCTCCTCTTCGTCCAATCTAAGGAGTTCTTCTCCTTTTGGTCCAATCTAAACTAGTTCGTCTCCTCTTGGCCCAATCGAAGGAGTTCGTCTCCTTTTGGTCCAATATAACCTAGTTCGTCTCCTCATGCTCCAATCTAAGGAGTTCGTCTCGTTTTGGTACAATATAACCTAGTTCATCTCCTCTTGGCCCAATCTAAAGAGTTCCTCTCCTTTCGGTCCAATCTAACCGAGTTCGTCTCCTCTTGGTCCAATCTAACCTAGTTCGTCTCCTTTTGGTCCAATCTAACCGAGTTCGTCTCCGCTTGGTCCAATCTAAGGGAGTTCGTTCCTTTTGGTCCAATCTAACCTAATTAGTCTCCTCTTGGTGCAATCTAAGGAGTTCGTCTCCTTTTGGTCCAATCTAACCGAGTTCGTCTCCTTTTGGTCCAAACTAACCTAGTTTATGTCCTCTTGCTCCAATCTAAGGAGTTCGTCTCCTTTTCTGCCAATCTAACTGTGTTCGTCTCCTTTTGGTCAAATCTAATGAAGTTCCCCTCCTTTTGGTCCAATCTAAGAAGTTCGTCACCTCGTGGTCCGATCTAGAAGTTTTCTTCCCTCGTGTCCAATTGAACCGAGTCGTCCTCCTCTTGTCCAATTTTTCCCGAAGGAGTTTCTCTCATTTTGGTCCAATCTAACCTCGTTCGTCTCCTCTCGGTCAATCTGCGGAGTTTCTCTCCTTTTGGTCCAATCTAACCGTGTTCGTCTCCGTTTCATCCAATCTAAGGTTGTTCATCTCCATTTGGTACAATCTAACCTAGTTCTCTCCTCTTGGCCCAATCTAAGGAGTTCCTCTCCTTTCGGTCCAATCTAACCGAGTTCGTCTCCTCTTGGTCCAATCTAACCTAGTTCGTCTCCTTTTGGTCCAATCTTAGGAAGTTAGTCTCCTCTGCGTCCAATCTAAGGAGTTCGTTTCCTTTTGGTCCAATCTAACCGATTTCGTCTCCTCTTGGTCCAACCTAAGGAGTTCGTCTCCTTTTGGTCCAATCTAACCGACTTCGTCTCCTTTTGGTCCAAACTAACCTAGTTCGTCTCCTCTTGCTCCAATCTAAGGAGTTCGTCTCCTTTTCTTCCAATCTAACTATGTTCGTATCCTTTTGGTTCAATCTAAGAAGTTCGTCTCCTCGTGGTCCAATAGAACCGAGGTCGTCTCCTCTTGGTCCAATCTAAGGAGTTTCTCTCCTTTTGGTCCAATCTAACCTAGTTCGTCTCCTCTTGGTCCAATCTGTGGAGTTTGTCTCCTTTTGGTCCAATCTAACCGGGTTCGTCTCCTTTTGGTCTAATCTAAGGGAGTTCGTCTTCTTTTGGTCCAATCTAACCTAGTTCGTCTCCTCATGATCCAATCTAAGGAGTTCGTCTCGTTTTACTCTTATCTAAGGGAGTTCTTCTCCTTTTGGTCCAATCTAACGTAATTCGTCTCCTCTTCGTCCAATCTAAGGAGTTCTTCTCCTTTTGGTCCAATCTAACCTAGTTCGTCTCCTCTTGGTCCAATTGAAGGAGTTCGTCTCGTTTTGGTCCAATATAACCTACTTCGTCTCCTCATGGTCCAATCTAAGGAATTCGTCTCCTTTTGGTCCAATCGAACCGAGGTCGTCTCCATTTCGTTCAATCTAAGGGAGTTCGTCTCCTTTTGGTCCAATCTTAGGAAGTTCGTCTCCTCTTGGTCCAATGAAAGGAGTTTCTCTCCTTTTGGTCCAATCTAACCATGTTCGTCTCCTTTTGGTCCAAACTAACCTAGTTCGTCTCCTCTTTCTCCAATCTAAGGAGTTCGTCTCCTTTTCTTCCAATCTAATTGTGTTCGTCTCCTTTTGGTCAAATCTAACGAAGTTCGTCTCCTTTTGGTCCAATCCAAGAAGTTCGTCTCCTCGTGGTCCAATCGAACCGAGAACGTCTCCTTTTCGTTCAATATAAGGGAGTTCGTCTCCTTTTGGTCCAATCTTAGGAAGTTCGTCTCCTCTTGGTCCAATGAAAGGAGTTTCTCTCCTTTTGGTCAAATCTAACCGTGTTCGTCTCCTTTTGTTCCAATCTAACCTAGTTCGTCTCCTCTTGGTCCAATCTAAGGAGTTCGTCTCCTTTTGGTCTAATCTACGGGAGTTCGTCTCCTTTTGGTTCAATCTAACCGAGTTTGTCTCCTTTTAGTATAATCTAAGGGAGTTCGTCTCCTTTTGGCCCAAACTAACAGAGTTCGTCTCCTTCTGGTCCAATCTAAGGAGTTCGTCTCCTTTTAGTCAAATCTAAGGGAGTTCATCTCCTCTTGGTCCAATCTAAGGAGTTCGTCTCCTCTTGGTCCAATCTAAGGAGTTCGTCTCCTTTTGGTCCAATCTAACCGAGTTCCTCTCCTTTTGGACCAATCTAACCGAATTCGTCTCCTCTTGGTCCAATCTAAGGGAGTTCGTCTCCTCTTGGTCCAATCTAAGGGAGTTCGTCTCCTTTTTGGTACAAATCTAACCTAGTTCAGTCTCCTCTTTGCCCAATGTAAGATTTCCTCTCCTTTTGGTCCAATCTAAAACCGAGTTTCGTCTCCTTTTGGTCCAATCTTAGGAAGTTAGTCTCCTCTTCGTCCAATCTAAGGAGTTCGTCTCCTTTTCGTCCAATCTAACCGAGTTCGTCTCCCCTTCGTCCAATCTAAGGAGTTCATCTCCGTTTGGTCCAATCTTAGGAAGTTAGTCTCTTCTTGATCCAATCTAAGGAGTTCATCTCCTTTTGGTCAAATCTAACCGAGTTCGTCTCCTCTTGGTCCAATCTAAGGAGTTCGTCTCCTTTTGGTCCAATCTAACCGAGTTTATCTCCTCTTGGTCCAATCTATGGAGCTCGTCTCCTTTTGGTCAAATCTAACCGAGTTCATCTCCTCTTGGTCCAATCTAAGGATTTCGTCTCCTTTTGGTCCAATCTAACCGAGTTTGTCTCCTCTTGGTCCAATCTATGGAGCTCGTCTCCTTTTGGTCCAATCTAACCGAGTTCGTCTCCTGTTGGTCTAATCTAAGGGAGTTCGTCTCCTTTTGGTCCAATATAACCGAGTTCGTCTCTCTTGGTCCAATCTAAGGAGTTCATCTCCTTTTGGTCCAATCAAACCTAGTTCGTCTCCTCTTGGTCCAATCGAAGGAGTTCGTCTCGTTTTGGTTTAATCAAACCTAGTTCGTCTCCTCTTGGTCCAATCTAAGGATTTCGTCTCCTTTTGGTCCAATTTAACCGAGTTCGTCTCCTTTTGATCCAATCTAGCCTACTTTGTCTCCTCTTGATGCAATCTAAGGAGTTCGTCTCCTTTTGGTCCAATCTAACCATGTTCATCTCCTTTTCATCCAATCTATGGAGTTCATCTCCTTTTGGTCAAATCCAAGGGAGTTCGTCTTCTTTGGGTCCAATCTAACCTAGTTCGTCTCCTCATGATCCAATCTAAAGAGTTCGTCTCCTTTCGGTCCAATCTAACCGAGTTCGTCTCCTCTTGATCCAATCTAAGGAGTTCGTCTCCTTTTGGTCCAATCTAACGTAGTTCATCTCCTCTTGGTCCAATCGAAGGAGTTCTCTCCTTTTGGTCCAATCTAAACATGTTCATCTCCTTTTCATCCAATCTAAGGGAGTTCGTCTCCTTTGGGTGCAATCTAACCTAGTTCGTCTCTTGTTGGAATAATCAAATGGAGTTCGTCTCCTTTTGGTCCAATCTAACCTAGTTCGTCTCCTGTTGGTCCAATCTAAGGAGTTCGTCTCCTGTTGGTCCAATCTAACCGAGTTCGTCTCCTTTTAGTCTTATCTAAGTGAGTTCTTCTCTTTTGGTCCAATCTAAACAGTTTCGTCTCCTCTTCAATCCCAATCTGGAGTTCTTCTCTTTTGGTCCAATCTAACCTAGTTCGTCTCCTCTTGGTCCAATCTAGGGAGTTGGTTCCCTTTTTTGTTCAAATCTAAGGGAGTTTGTCTCCTCTTGATCCAATGTAACCGAGTTCGTCTCCTTTTGGTCCAATCGAACCGAGTTCGTCTCCTTTTGGTCTAATCTAAGGGAGTTCGTCTCCATTTGGTCTAATTTAACCTAGTTCGTCTCCTCTTGGTCCAATCTAAGGAGTTCCCCTCCTGTTGGTCCAATCTAACCGAATTCGTCTTCTTTTGGTCCAATCTAACCTAGTTCGTCTCCTCTTGGTCCAATTTCAGGAGGTTTCGTCCCTTTTTTGGTCCAATCTAACCAGTTCGTCCTCCCTTTTCGTTCCACTAAGAGTTCGTCTCCTTTTGGTCCAATCTAACCTAGTTCATCTCCTGTTGGTCTAATCAAACGGAGTTCGTCTCCTTTTGGTCCAATCTAACCTAGTTCGTCTCCTCTTGGTCCAATCTAAGGAGTTCGACACCTGTTGGTCCAATCTAACCGAGTTCGTCTCCTCTTCGTCCAATCTAAAGAGTTCTTCTCCTTTTGGTCCAATCTAACCTAGTTCGTATCCTCTTGGTCAAATCGAAGGAGTTCGTCTCCTTTTGGTCCAATATAACCTAGTTCGTCTCCTCATGGTCCAATCTAAGGAGTTCGTCTCCTTTTGGTCCAATCTAACCTAGTTCGTCTCCTCTTGGTCCAATCTATGGAGTTCGCCACCTTTTGGTGCCATTTAAACGAGTTCGTCTCCTGTTGGTCTAATGTAAGGGAGTTCGTCTCCTTTTTGTCCAATCTAACCGAATTCGTCTCCTCTTGGTCCAATCTACGGAGTTCATCTCCTTTCGGTCTAATATAACCTAGTTCGTCTCCTCTTGGTCCAATCGAAGGAGTTCGTCTCTTTTTCGTTAGTTCGTCTCCTCTTGGTCCAATCTAAGAAGTTCATCTCCTTTTGGTCCAATCTACCCTAATTCGTCTCCTTTTGGTCCAATCTAACCGAGTTCATCTCCTTTTTGATCGATCTAGCCTATTCAATCTCCTTTTCGTTCAATCTAAGGGAGTTCGCCTCCTTTTGCTCCAATCTAACCGAGTTCGTCTTCTTTTAGTCTTATCTAAGGACTTCTTCTGCTTTTGGTCCAATCTAACCTAGTTCGTCTCCTCTTGGTCCAATCGAAGGAGTTTGTCTCCTTTTGGTCCATTATAACCTAGTTCGTCTCCTCATGGTCCAATCTAAGGAGTTCGTCTCGTTTTGGTCTAATCTAACCTAGTTCGTCTCCTCTTGGTCCAATCTATGGAGTTCGCCTCCTTTTGGTGCCATTTAAAGGAGTTCGTCTCCTGTTGGTCTGATGTAAGGGAGTTCGTCTCCTTTTGGTCCAATCTTACCGAATTCGGCTCCTCTTGGTCCAATCTAGGGAATTCATCTCCTTTCGGTCCAATATAACCTAGTTCGTCTCCTCTTTGTCCAATCGAAGGAGTTCGTCTCCTTTTCGTCCAATATAACCTAGTTCGTCTCCTCTTGGTCCAATCTAAGGAGTTCATCTCCTTTTGGTCCAATCTACCCAAGTTCGTCTCCTTTTGGTCCAATCTAACCGAGTTCGTCTCCTTTTGATTGAATCTAGCCTACTTCATCTCCTCTTGGTTCAATCTAACGAGTTCGTCTCCTTTTGGTCCAATCTAACCTAGTTCGTCTTCCCTTGGTCCAATCTATGGAGTTCATCTCCTTTTGGTCTAATCTAAGGGTGTTCGTCTCCTTTTGGTCTAATCTAACCTAGTTCGTCTCCTCTTGGTCAAATCTAGTGAGTTCTTCTCCTGTTGCTCCAATCTAACCGACTTCGTCTCCTTTTGATCCAATCTAACCTAGTTCGTCTCCTCTTGGTGCAATCTATGGAGTTCGTCTCCTTTTTGTCCACCCTAACCGAGTTCGTCTCCTTTTTGTCCAATCTAAGGGAGTTCGTCTCCTTTGGGCATAATCTAACCTAGTTCGTCTACTGTTGGTCTAATCAAAGGGAGTTCCTCTCCTTTTGGTCCAATCTAACCTAGTTCGTCTCGTCTTGGTCCAATCTATGGAGTTTCTCTCCTTTTGGTCCAATTTAACCGTGTTCGTCTCCATTTCCTCCAATCTAAGGGAGTTCGTCTCCTTTGGGTACAATCTAACCTAGTTTATCTCCTGTTGGTCTAATCAAAGGGAGTTCGTCTCCTTTTTGTTCAATCTAACCTAGTTCGTCTGCTCTTGGTCCAATCTAAGGAGTTCGCCTCCTGTTGGTCCAATCTAACCGAGTTCGTCTCCTTTTGGTCCAATGTAACCTAGTTCGTCTCCTCTTGGTCCAATCTAAGAAGTTCTTCTTTTGGTCCAATCTAACCGAGGTCGTGTCCTTTTCGTTCAATCTAAGGGAGTTCATCTCATTTTGGTCCAATCTAACCTAGTTCATCTCCTCTTGGTCTAATCTAACGAGTTCATCTCCTCTTGGTCAAATCGAACCTAGGTCATCTCCTCTTGGTCCAATCTAAGGAGTTCGTCTCCTTTTCGTCAAATCCAACCGAGTTCGTCTCCTTTTAGTCTAATCTAAGGGAGTTCGTCTCCAATTGGTCCAATCTAACCTAGTTCGTCTCCTCTTGGTCCAATCTAAGGTGTTCGTCTCCTTTTGGTCCAATCTAACCGAGTTCGTCTCCCTTTGATCGAATCTAGCCTACTTGGTCTCCTCTTGGTGCAATCTAAGGAGTTCGTCTCCTTTTGGTCCAATCTAACCGAGTTCGTCTCCTTTTCGTTCAATCTAAGTGAGTTCGTCTCCTTTTGGTCCAATCTAACCTAGTTCTTCTCCTCTTGGTGCAATCTAAGGAGTTCGTCTCCTTTTGGTCCAATCTAACCGAGTTCATCTCCTTTTCATCCAATCTAAGGGAGTTCGTCTCCTTTGGGTGCAATGTAACCTAGTTCATCTCATGTTGGTCTAATCAAAGGGAGTTCGTCTCCTTTTGGTCCAATCTAACCTAGTTCGTCTCCTTTTCGTCCAATCTAAGGGAGTTTGTCTCCTTTGGTCCAATCAAACCTAGTTCGTCTCCTCTTGGTCCAATCTATGGATTCGGCTCCTTTTTCCATCTAACGTAGTCGTCTCCTCTTGGTCCATCGAAGAGTTGGTCCTCCTTTTGGTCCATCCTAACCTCGGTCGCTCCTCATTTTTAGTCCCAATCTAAGGAGTTCGTCTCCTTTTGCACCAATCTAACCGAGTTCGTCTCCTTTTAGTCTTATCTAAGGACTTCTTCTGCTTTTGGTCCAATCTAACCTAGTTCGTCTCCTCTTGGTCCAATCGAAGGAGTTCGTCTCCTTTTGGTCCATTATAACCTAGTTCGTCTCCTTATGGTCCAATCTAAGGAGTTCGTCTCGTTTTGGTCTAATCTAACCTAGTTCGTCTCCTCTTGGTCCAATCTATGGAGTTCGCCTCCTTTTGGTGCCATTTAAAGGACTTCGTCTCCTGTTGGTCTAATGTAAGGGAGTTCGTCTACTTTTGGTCCAATCTTACCGAATTCGTCTCCTCTTGGTCCAATCTAGGGAATTCATCTCCTTTCGGTCCAATATAACCTAGTTCGTCTCCTCTTTGTCCAATCGAAGGAGTTCGTCTCCTTTTCGTCCAATATAACCTAGTTCGTCTCCTCTTGGTCCAATCTAAGGAGTTCATCTCCTTTTGGTCCAATCTACCCTAGTTCGTCTCCTTTTGGTCCAATCTAACCGAGTTCGTCTCCTTTTGATTGAATTTAGCCTACTTCATCTCCTCTTGGTTGAATCTAACGAGTTCGTCTCTTTTGGTCCAATCTAACCTAGTTCGTCTTCTCTTGGTCCAATCTATGGAGTTCATCTCCTTTTGGTCCAATCTAACCTAGTTTGTCTTCCCTTGGTCCAATCTATGGAGTTCATCTCCTTTTGGTCTAATCTAAGGGTGTTCGTCTCCTTTTGGTCCAATTTAACAGAGTTCGTCCTCTTTTGGTCCAATCTAGTGAGTTCTTCTCCTGTTGCTCCAATCTAACCGACTTCGTCTCCTTTTGATCCAATCTAACCTAGTTCGTCTCCTCTTGGTGCAATCTATGGAGTTCGTCTCCTTTTTGTCCACCCTAACCGAGTTCGTCTCCTTTTTGTCCAATCTAAGGGAGTTCGTCTCCTTTGGGCATAATCTAACCTAGTTCGTCTACTGTTGGTCTAATCAAAGGGAGTTCTTCTCCTTTTGGTCCAATCTAACCTAGTTCGTCTCGTCTTGGTCCAATCTATGGAGTTTGTCTCCTTTTAGTCCAATTTAACCGTGTTCGTCTCCATTTCCTCCAATCTAAGGGAGTTCGTCTCCTTTGGGTACAATCTAACCTAGTTCATCTCCTGTTGGTCTAATCAAAGGGAGTTCCTCTCCTTTTTGTCCAATCTAACCTAGTTCGTCGGCTCTTGGTCCAATCTAAGGAGTTCGCCTCCTGTTGGTCCAATCTAACCGAGTTCGTCTCCTTTTGGTCCAATGTAACCTAGTTCGTCTCCTCTTGGTCCAATCTAAGAAGTTCTTCTTTTGGTCCAATCTAACCGAGGTCGTGTCCTTTTCGTTCAATCTAAGGGAGTTCATCTCATTTTGGTCCAATCTAACCTAGTTCATCTCCTCTTGGTCTAATCTAACGAGTTCATCTCCTCTTGGTCAAATCGAACCTAGGTCATCTCCTCTTGGTCCAATCTAAGTAGTTCGTCTCCTTTTCGTCAAATCCAACCGAGTTCGTCTCCTTTTAGTCTAATCTAAGGGAGTTCTTCGTCCTCCATGGTCCATCTAACCTAGGTTCGTCTCCTCTTGGTCCAATCTAAGGTGTTCGTCTCCTTTTGCTCCAATCTAACCGAGTTCGTCTCCTTTTCATCGAATCTAGCCTACTTCGTCTCCTCTTGGTGCAATCTAAGGTGTTCGTCTCCTTTTGGTCCAATCTAACTGAGTTTGTCTCTTTTTCGTCCAGTCTAAGGGAGTTCGTCTCCTTTTGGTCCAATCTAACCTAGTTCGTCTCCTCTTAGTCCAATATAATAAGTTTCTCTCCTTTTGGTCCAATCTAACCATGTTCATCTCCTTTTCATCCAATCTATGGAGTTGATCTCCTTTTGGTCCAATCTAACCGAGTTCGTTTCCTTTTGGTCAAATCCAAGGGAGTTCGTCTTCTTTGGGTCCAATCTAACCTAGTTCGTCTCCTCATGATCCAATCTAAGGAGTTCGTCTCCTTTTGGTCCCATCTAACCGAGTTCGTATCTTTTTGGTTTAATCTAAGGGAGTTCGTCTCCTTTTGGTCCAATCTAACCGAGTTCGTCTCCTTTTGCTCAATTCTAACCTAGTTCGTCTCCTCTTGGTCCAATCTAAGGAGTTCGTCTCTTTTTGGACCAATCTAACCGGTTCGTCTCCTTTTGCTCCAATCTAACCGATTTCGTCTCCTTTTAGTCTTATCTAAGGACTTCTTCTGCTTGTGGTCCAATCTAACCTAGTTCGTCTCCTCTTGGTCCAATCGAAGGAGTTCGTCTCCTTTTGGTCCATTATAACCTAGTTCGTCTCCTTATGGTCCAATCTAAGGAGTTCGTCTCGTTTTGGTCTAATCTAACCTAGTTCGTCTCCTCTTGGTCCAATCTATGGAGTTCGCCTCCTTTTGGTGCCATTTAAAGGACTTCGTCTCCTGTTGGTCTAATGTAAGGGAGTTCGTCTACTTTTGGTCCAATCTTACCGAATTCGTCTCCTCTTGGTCCAATCTAGGGAATTCATCTCCTTTCGGTCCAATATAACCTAGTTCGTCTCCTCTTTGTCCAATCGAAGGAGTTCGTCTCCTTTTCGTCCAATATAACCTAGTTCGTCTCCTCTTGGTCCAATCTAAGGAGTTCATCTCCTTTTGGTCCAATCTACCCTAGTTCGTCTCCTTTTGGTCCAATCTAACCGAGTTCGTCTCCTTTTGATTGAATTTAGCCTACTTCATCTCCTCTTGGTTGAATCTAACGAGTTCGTCTCCTTTTGGTCCAATCTAACCTAGTTCGTCTTCTCTTGGTCCAATCTATGGAGTTCATCTCCTTTTGGTCCAATCTAACCTAGTTTGTCTTCCCTTGGTCCAATCTATGGAGTTCATCTCCTTTTGGTCTAATCTAAGGGTGTTCGTCTCCTTTTGGTCTAATCTAACCTAGTTCGTCTCCTCTTGGTCAAATCTAGTGAGTTCTTCTCCTGTTGCTCCAATCTAACCGACTTCGTCTCCTTTTGATCCAATCTAACCTAGTTCGTCTCCTCTTGGTGCAATCTATGGAGTTCGTCTCCTTTTTGTCCACCCTAACCGAGTTCGTCTCCTTTTTGTCCAATCTAAGGGAGTTCGTCTCCTTTGGGCACAATCTAACCTAGTTCGTCTACTGTTAGTCTAATCAAAGGGAGTTCCTCTCCTTTTGGTCCAATCTAACCTAGTTCGTCTCGTCTTGGTCCAATCTATGGAGTTTCTCTCCTTTTGGTCCAATTTAACCGTGTTCGTCTCCATTTCCTCCAATCTAAGGGAGTTCGTCTCCTTTGGGTACAATCTAACCTAGTTTATCTCCTGTTGGTCTAATCAAAGGGAGTTCGTCTCCTTTTTGTTCAATCTAACCTAGTTCGTCTGCTCTTGGTCCAATCTAAGGAGTTCGCCTCCTGTTGGTCCAATCTAACCGAGTTCGTCTCCTTTTGGTCCAATGTAACCTAGTTCGTCTCCTCTTGGTCCAATCTAAGAAGTTCTTCTTTTGGTCCAATCTAACCGAGGTCGTGTCCTTTTCGTTCAATCTAAGGGAGTTCATCTCCTTTTGGTCCAATCTAACCTAGTTCATCTCCTCTTGGTCTAATCTAACGAGTTCATCTCCTTTTGGTCAAATCGAACCTAGGTCATCTCCTCTTGGTCCAATCTAAGGAGTTCGTCTCCTTTTCGTCAAATCCAACCGAGTTCGTCTCCTTTTAGTCTAATGTAAGGGAGTTCGTCTCCAATTGGTCCAATCTAACCTAGTTCGTCTCCTCTTGGTCCAATCTAAGGTGTTCGTCTCCTTTTGCTCCAATCTAACCGAGTTCGTCTCCTTTTGATCGAATCTAGCCTACTTCGTCTCCTCTTGGTGCAATCTAAGGAGTTCGTCTCCTTTTGGTCCAATCTAACCGAGTTCGTCTCCTTTTCGTCCAATCTAAGGGAGTTCGTCTCCTTTTGGTCCAATCTAACCTAGTTCGTCTCCTCTTAGTCCAATATAATAAGTTTCTCTCCTTTTGGTCCAATTTAACCATGTTCATCTCAATTTCATCCAGTCTATGGGAGTTCGTCTCCTTTGGGTGCAATCTAACCTAGTTCGTCTCCTGTTGGTCTAATCGAAGGGAGTTCGTCTCCTTTTGGTCCAATCTAACCTACTTCGACTCCTTTTAGTCTTATCTAAGGGAGTTCTTCTCCTTTTGGTCCAATCAAACCTAGTTCGTCTCCTCTTGGTCCAATCGAAGGAGTTCGTCTCGTTTTGGTTTAATCTAACCTAGTTCGTCTCCTCTTGGTCCAATCTAAGGATTTCGTCTCCTTTTGGTCCAATTTAACCGAGTTCGTCTCCTTTTGATCCAATCTAGCCTACTTTGTCTCCTCTTGATGCAATCTAAGGAGTTCGTCTCCTTTTGGTCCAATCTAACCATGTTCATCTCCTTTTCATCCAATCTATGGAGTTTGTCTCCTTTTGGTCCAATCTAACCGAGTTCGTCTCCTTTTGGTCAAATCCAAGGGAGTTCGTCTTCTTTGGGTCCAATCTAACCTAGTTCGTCTCCTCATGATCCAATCTAAAGAGTTCGTCTCCTTTCGGTCCAATCTAACCGAGTTCGTCTCCTCTTGATCCAATCTAAGGAGTTCGTCTCCTTTTGGTCCAATCTAACGTAGTTCGTCTACTCATGGTCCAATCTAAGGAGTTGGTCTCCTTTTGGTCCAATCTAACCTAGTTCGTCTCCTCTTAGTCCAATCTATGGAGTTCGTGTCCTTTTGCTCCAATCTAACCGAGTTCGTCTCCTTTTGGACTTATCTAAGGAAGTTCGTCTCCTTTTGGCCCTATCTAACCTAGTTCGTCCCCTCTTAGTCCAATCGAATGAGTTTCTCTCCTTTTGGTCCAATCTAAACATGTTGATCTCCTTTTCATCCAATCTAAGGGAGTTCGTCTCCTTTGGGTGCAATCTAACCTAGTTCGTCTCTTGTCGGAATAATCAAATGGAGTTCGTCTCCTTTTGGTCCAATCTAACCTAGTTCGTCTCCTGTTGGTCCAATCTAAGGAGTTCGTCTCCTGTTGGTCCAATCTAACCGAGTTCGTCTCCTTTTAGTCTTATCTAAGGGAGTTCTTCTCCTTTTGGACCAATCTAACTTAGTTCGTCTCCTCTTCGTCCAATATAAGGAGTTCTTCTCATTTTGGTCCAATCTAACCTAGTTCGTCTCCTCTTGGTCCAATCGAAGGAGTTGGTCTCCTTTTGGTCCAATGTAACCTAGTTCGTCTCCTCTTGGTCCAATCTATGGAGTTCGTGTCCTTTTCGTCCAATCTAACCGAGTTCGTCTCCTTTTGGTCTTATCTAAGGGAGTTCGTCTCCTTTTGGTCCAATCTAACCTAGTTCGTCTCCTCTTGGTCCAATCTAAGGTGTTCGTCTCCTTTTGGTCCAATCTAACCGAGTTCGTCTCCCTTTGATCGAATCTAGCCTACTTGGTCTCCTCTTGGTGCAATCTAAGGAGTTCGTCCCCTTTTGGGTCCAATCTAACCCCGTTCGGCTCCTTGTTGGAGCATCGAAGGAGTTCGTCCTCAGTTTGTACCAATCCTAACCAAGTTTGTTTACTCTTGGTCCAATCTAACCGACTTCGTCTCCTTTTGGTCTAATCGAAGGGAGTTCGTCTCCTTTTGGTCCAATCTAACCTAGTTCGTCTCCTCTTGGTCCAATCTAAGGAGTTCGTCTCCTTTTGGTCCAATCTAAGTAAGTTCGTTTCTTATTGATCGCATCTAAGGGAGTTCGTCTCCAGTTGGTCCAATCTAAGGAGTTCGTCTCCTTTTGGTCCAATTTAAGGAGTTCCTCTGCTTTTGTTCCAATCTAACCTAGTTCGTCTCCTCTTGGTCCAATCTAAGGAGTTCGTCTTCTTTTGGTCCAATCAACCGAGGTCGTCTCCTGTTGGTCTAATCAAAGGGAGTTCATCTCCTTTTGGTCCAATCTAACCTAGTTCGTCTCCTCTTGGTCCAATCTATGGAGTTCGCCACCTTTTGGTGCCATTTAAACGAGTTCGTCTCCTGTTGGTCTAATGTAAGGGAGTTCGTCTCCTTTTTGTCCAATCTAACCGAATTCGTCTCCTCTTGGTCCAATCTACGGAGTTCACCTCCTTTCGGTCTAATATAACCTAGTTCGTCTCCTCTTGGTCCAATCGAAGGAGTTCGTCTCTTTTTCGTTAGTTCGTCTCGTCTTGGTCCAATCTAAGGAGTTCATCTCCTTTTGGTCCAATCTACCCTAGTTCGTCTCCTTTTGGTCCAATCTAACCGAGTTCATCTCCTTTTGATCGAATCTAGCGTACTTCATCTCCTCTTGGTTCAATCTAAGGAGTTCGTCTCCTTTTGCTCCAATCTAACCGAGTTCGTCTCCTTTTAGTCTTATCTAAGGACTTCTTCTGCTTTTGGTCCAATCTAACCTAGTTCGTCTCCTCTTGGTCCAATCGAAGGAGTTTGTCTCCTTTTGGTCCATTATAACCTAGTTCGTCTCCTCATGGTCCAATCTAAGGAGTTCGTCTCGTTTTGGTCCAATCTAACCTAGTTCGTCTCCTCTTGGTCCAATCTATGGAGTTCGCCTCCTTTTGGTGCCATTTAAAGGAGTTCGTCTCCTGTTGGTCTAATGTAAGGGAGTTCGTCTCCTTTTGGTCCAATCTTACCGAATTCGTCTCCTCTTGGTCCAATCTAGGGAATTCATCTCCTTTCGGTCCAATATAACCTAGTTCGTCTCCTCTTTGTCCAATCGAAGGAGTTCGTCTCCTTTTCGTTCAATATAACCTAGTTCGTCTCGTCTTGGTCCAATCTAAGGAGTTCATCTCGTTTTGGTCCAATCTACCCTAGTTCGTCTCCTTTTGGTCCAATCTAACCGAGTTCATCTCCTTTTCATCCAATCTAAGGGAGTTCGTCTCCTTTGGGTGCAATCTAACCTAGTTCGTCTCCTGTTGGTCTAATCAAATGGAGTTCGTCTCCTTTTGGTCCAATCTAACCTAGTTCGTCTCCTCTTGGTCCAATCTAAGGAGTTCGTCTCCTGTTGGTCCAATCTAACCGAGTTCGTCTCCTTTTTGTTTTATCTAAGGAGTTCTTGTACTTTTGGTCCAATCTAACCTAGTTCGTCTCCTCTTGGTCCAATCGAAGGAGTTCGTCTCCTCATGGTCCAATCTAAGGAGTTCGTCTCCTTTTGGTCCAATCTAACCTAGTTCGTCTCCCCTTGGTCCAATCCATGGAGTTCATCTCCTTTTGGTCTAATCTAAGGGAGTTCGCCTCCTTTGGGTACAATCTAACCTAGTTCGTCTCCTGTTGGTCTAATCAAATGGAGTTCGTCTCCTTTTGGTCCAATCTAACCTAGTTCGTCTCCTCTTGGTCCAATCTAAGGAGTTCGTCTCCTGTTGGTCCAATCTAACCGAGTTCGTCTCCTTTTTGTTTTATCTAAGGAGTTCTAGTACTTTTGGTCCAATCTAACCTAGTTCGTCTCCTCTTGGTCCAATCGAAGGAGTTGGTCTCCTTTTGGTCCAATCTAACCTAGTTCGTCTCCTTTTGGTCCAATCTAAGGAGTTCGTCTCCTTTTGGTACAATCTAAAGAGTTCATCTCCTTTTGTTCCAATCTAAGGGAGTTCGTCTCCTTTTGGTCTATCTAACCTAGGTTGTCGTCTCCTCTTTGTTCAAATCTAAGTGAGTTCTCTCCTGTTGCCTCCAATCTACCGACTTCGTCTCCTTTTGGATCCACAATCCTAACCTAGTTCGTGCTCCTCTTGGTGCAATCTGATTTAGTTCGTGCTCCTTTTTGGGGGGGGGGGGGGGGGGGGGGGGGTCCCCCCTCACCGAGTTCGTTCTCCTTTTTGTCCATATCTAAGGGAGTTCGTGTCTCCTTTGGGCACAATTCCTACCTAGTTCGGTCTACTGTTTTGTCTAATCAAATGGGATTCCTCTTCCTTTTGGTCCAATCTAACCTAGTTTCGTCTCGTCTGGTCCAACTATGGAGTTTCTCAATCCTTGTTTGTCCACTTTAACCGTGGTTCGTCTCCATTGTCCTCCAATCTAAGGTGATTTCGTCTCCTTGGGAGCAATCTAACCTATTTTATCTCCTGTTGTTCTATCAAAGGGAGTTCGTCTCCTTTTTGTTCAATCTACCTATTTCGTCTGCTCTTGGTCCAATCTAAGGATTTTCGCTCTCCTTTTCGTCCAATATAACCTAGTTCGTCTCCTCTTGGTCCAATCTAAGGAGTTCGTCTCCTTTTAGTCCAATCTAACCGAGTTCGTCTTCTTTTGGTCCAATCTAACCTACTTCGTCTCCTCTTGGTCCAATCTAAGAAGTTCATCTTCATTTGGTCCAATCTAACCGAGGTCGTGTCCTTTTCGTTCAATCTAAGGGAGTTCATCTCATTTTGGTCCAATCTAACCTAGTTCATCTCCTCTTGGTCTAATCTAACGAGTTCATCTCCTCTTGGTCAAATCGAACCTAGGTCATCTCCTCTTGGTCCAATCTAAGTAGTTCGTCTCCTTTTCGTCAAATCCAACCGAGTTCGTCTCCTTTTAGTCTAATCTAAGGGAGTTCGTCTCCAATTGGACCAATCTAACCTAGTTGGTCTCCTCTTGGTCCTATCGAAGGTGTTCGTCTCCTTTTGGTCCAATCTAACCGAGTTCGTCTCCTTTTGATCGAATCTAGCCTACTTCGTCTCCTCTTGTTGCAATCTAAGGTGTTCGTCTCCTTTTGGTCCAATCTAACTGAGTTTGTCTCTTTTTCGTCCAGTCTAAGGGAGTTCGTCTCCTTTTGGTCCAATCTAACCTAGTTCGTCTCCTCTTAGTCCAATATAATAAGTTTCTCTTCTTTTGGTCCAATTTAACCATGTTCATCTCATTTTCATCCAATCTATGGGAGTTCGTCTCCTTTGGGTGCAATCTAACCTAGTTCGTCTCCTGTTGGTCTAATCGAAGGGAGTTCGTCTCCTTTTGGTCCAATCTAACCTACTTCGTCTCCTTTTAGTCTTATCTAAGGGAGTTCTTCTCCTTTTGGTCCAATCTAACGTAGTTCGTCTCCTCTTCGTCCAATCTAAGGAGTTCTTCTCCTTTTGGTGAAATCTAACCTAGTTCGTCTCCTCTTGGTGCAATCGAAAGAGTTGGTCTCCTTTTGGTTCAATCTAACCTAGTTCGTCTCCTCTTGGTCCAATCTATGGAGTTCGTGTCCTTTTACTCCTATCTAACCGAGTTCGTCTCCTTTTGGTCTTATCTAAGGGAGTTCGTCTCCTTTTCGTCCAATGTAACCGAGTTCGTCTCCTTTTCATCCAATCTAAGGGAGTTCGTCTCCATTTGGTCCAATCTAACCTAGTTCGTCTCCTCTTAGTCCAATATAATGAGTTTCGCTCCTTTTGGTCCAATTTAACCATGTTCATCTCATTTTCATCCAATCTAAGGAAGTTCGTCTCCTTTAGGTGCAATCTTACCTAGTTCGTCTCCTGTTGGTCTAATCAAAGGGAGTTCGTCTCCTTTTGGTCCAATCTAACCTACTTCGTCTCCTGTTAGTCCAATCTAAGGAGTTCGTCTCCTGTTGGTCCAATCTCACCGAGTTCGTCTCCTTTTAGTCTTATCTGAGGGAGTTCTTCTCCTTTTGGTCAAATCTAACGTAGTTCGTCTCCTCTTCGACCAATCTAAGGAGTTCTTCTCCTTTTGGTCCAATCTAACCTAGTTCGTCTCCTCTTGGTCCAATCGAACGAGTTGGTCTACTTTTGGTTCAATCTAACCTAGTTCGTCTCCTCTTGGTCCAATCTATGGAGTTCGTGTCCTTTTGCTCCAATCTAACAGAGTTCGTCTCCTTTTGGTCTTTTCTAAGGGAGTTCGTCTCCTTTTGGTCCAATCTAACCGAGTTCGTCTCCTTTTGGTCTAATCTAACCTAGTTTGTCTCTTCTTGGTCCAATCTAACCGAGTTCGTCTCCTTTTAGTCTTATGTAAGGGAGTTCTTCTCCTTTTGGTCCAATATAACCTAGTTCGTCTCCTCATGGTCCAATCTAAGGAGTTCGTCTCGTTTTGGTACAATATAACCGAGTTCATCTCCTCTTGGCCCAATCTAAGGAGTTCCTCTCCTTGCGATCCAATCTAACCGAGTTCGTCTCCTCCCGGTCCAATCTAACCTTGTTCGTCTCCTTTTGGTCCAATCTTAGGAAGTTAGTCTCCTCTTCGTCCAATCTAAGGAGTTCGTCTCCTTTTGGTCCAATCTAACCGATTTCGTCTCCTCTTGGTCCAACCTAAGGAGTTCGTCTCCTTTTGGTCCAATCTAACCGAGTTCGTCTCCTTTTGGTCCAAACTAACCTAGTTTATGTCCTCTTGCTCCAATCTAAGGAGTTCGTCTCCTTTTCTGCCAATCTAACTGTGTTCGTCTCCTTTTGGTCAAATCTAATGAAGTTCCCCTCCTTTTGGTCCAATCTAAGAAGTTCGTCACCTCGTGGTCCGATCGAACCGAGGTCGTCTCCTTTTCGTTCAATGTAAGGGAGTTCGTCTCCTTTTCGTTCAATGTAAGGGAGTTCGTCTCCTTTTGGTCCAATCTTAGGAATTTCGTCTCCTCTTGATCCAATGAAAGGAGTTTCTCTCCTTTTGGTCCAATCTAACCGTGTTCGTCTCCTTTTGGTCCAATCTAACCTAGTTCGTCTCCTCTTGGTCCAATCTAAGGAGTTTCTCTCCTTTTGGTCCAATCTAACGAGTTCGTCTCCTTTTGGTCTAATCTAACCTAGTTTGTCTCTTCTTGGTCCAATCTAACCGAGTTCATCTCCTTTTAGTCTTATCTAAGGGAGTTCTTCTCCTTTTGGTCCAATCTAGCGTAGTTCATCTCCTCTTCGTCCAATCTGAGGAGTTCTTCTCCTTTTGTTCCAATCGAACCTAGTTCATCTCCTCTTGGTCCAATCGAAGGAGTTCATCTCCTTTTGGTCCAATATAACCTAGTTCGTCTCCTCATGGTCCAATCTAAGGAGTTCGTCTCGTTTTGGTACAATATAACCTAGTTCATCTCCTCTTGGCCCAATCTAAGGAGTTCTTCTCCTTGCGGTCCAATCTAACCGAGTTCGTCTCCTCCTGGTCCAATCTAACCTAGTTCGTCTCCTTTTGGTCCAATCTTAGGAAGTTAGTCTCCTCTTCGTTCAATCTAAGGAGTTCGTCTCCTTTTGGTCCAATCTAACCGATTTCGTCTCCTCTTGGTCCAACCTAAGGAGTTCGTCTCCTTTTGGTCCAATCTAACCGAGTTCGTCTCCTTTTGGTCCAAACTAACCTAGTTCATGTCCTCTTGCTGCAATCTAAGGAGTTCGTCTCCTTTTCTTCCAATCTAACTGTGTTCGTCCCATTTTGGTCAAATCTAATGAAGTTCGTCTCCTCGTGGGCCAATCGAGCCGAGGTCGTCTCCTTTTTGTTCAATGTAAGGGAGTTCGTCTCCTTTTGGTCCAATCTAACCTAGTTCGTCTCCTCTTGGTCCAATCTAAGGAGTTTCTCTCCTTTTGGTCCAATCTAAACGAGTTCGTCTCCTTTTGGTCTAATCTAACCTAGTTCGTCTCTTCTTGATCCAATCTAATCGAGTTCGTCTCCTTTTAGTCTTATCTAAGGGAGTTCTTCTCCTTTTGGTCCAATCTAGCGTAGTTCGTCTCCTCTTCGTCCAATCTAAGGAGTTCTTCTCCTTTTGGTACAATATAACCTAGTTCATCTCCTCTTGGCCCAATCAAAGGAGTTCGTCTCCTTTTGGTCCAATCTAACCGACTTCGTCTCCCTTTGATCCAATCTAACCTAGTACGTCTCCTCTTGGTGCAATCTATGGACTTCGTCTCCTTTTCGTCCACTCTAACAGAGTTTGTCTCCTTTTTGTCCAATCTAAGGGAGTTCGTCTCCTTTGGGTACAATCTAACCTAGTTCATCTCCTGTTGGTCTAATCAAAGGGAGTTCGTCTCCTTTTTGTCCAATCTAACCTAGTTCGTCTGCTCTTGGTCCAATCTAAGGAGTTCGCCTCCTGTTAGTCCAATCTAACCGAGTTCGTCTCCTTTTGGTCCAATCTAACCTAGTTCGTCTCCTCTTGGTCCAATCTAAGAAGTTCATCTTCTTTTGGTCCAATCTACCCGAGGTCGTCTCCTTTTCGTTCAATCTAAGGGAGTTCGTCTCCTTTTGGTCCAATCTAACCTAGTTCATCTCCTCTTGGTCCAATCTAACGAGTTCATCTCCTTTTGGTCAAATCGAACCTAGGTCGTCTCCTCTTGGTCCAATCTAAGGAGTTCGTCCCCTTTTCGTCAAATCCAACCGAGTTCGTCTCCTTTTAGTCTAGTCTAAGGGAGTTCGTCTCCAATTGGTCCAATCTAACCTAGTTCGTCTCCTCTTGGACCAATCTAAGGTGTTCATCTCCTGTGGGTCCAATCTAACCGAGTTCGTCTCCTTTTGATCTAACATAGCCTACTTCGTCTCCTCTTGGGGCAATCTAAGGAGTTCGTCTCCTTTTGGTCCAATCTAACCGAGTTCGTGTCCTTTTCGTCCAATCTAAGGGAGTTCGTCTCCGTTTGGTCCAATCTAACCTAGTTCGTCTCCTCTTAGTCCAATATAATGAGTTTCTCTCCTTTTGGTTTAATTTAACCATGTTCATCTCATTTTCATCCAATCTAAGGGAGTTCGTCTCCTTTGGGTGCAATCTAACCTAGTTCGTCTCCTGTTGGTCTAATCGAAGGGAGTTCGTCTCCTTTTGCTCCAATCTAACCTTCTTCGTCTCCTCTTGGTCCAATCTAAGGAGTTCATCCCCTGTCGGTCCAATCTAACCGAGTTCGTCTCCTTTTGGTCTAATCTAACGTAGTTCGTCTCCTCTTCATCCAATCTAAGGAGCTCTTCTCCTTTTGGTCCAATCTAACCCAGTTCGTCTCCTCTTGGTCCAATCGAAGCAGTTGGTCTCCTTTTGGTTCAATCTAACCTAGTTCGTCTCCTCTTGGTCGAATCTATGGAGTTCGTGTCCTTTTGCTCAAATCTAACTGAGTTTGTCTCCTTTTGGTCTTATCTAAGGGAGTTCTTCTCCTCTTGGTCCAATCTAACCTAGTTCGTCTCCTTTTCGTCCAATCTAAGGGAGTTCGTCTCCTTTTGGTCCAATCTAACCTAGTTCGTCTCCTCTTGGTGCAATCTTAGGAGTTCGTCTCCTTTTGGTCGAATCTAATCGAGTTCATCTCCTTTTTGGTCCAATCTAAGGGAGTTCGTCTCCCGTTGGTCCAATCTAACCGAATTCGTCTCCTTTTAGTCTTATCTAAGGGAGTTCTTCTCCTTTTGGTCCAATCTAATGTAGTTCGTCTCCTCTTCGTCCAATCTAAGGAGTTCTTCTCCTTTTGGTCCAATCTAACCTAGTTCGTCTCCTCTTGGTCCAATCGAACGAGTTGGTCTCCTTTTGGTTCAATCTAACCTAGTTCGTCTCCTGTTAGTCTAATCAAAGGGAGTTCGTCTCCTTTTGGTCCAATCTAACCAACTTCGTCTCCTCTTGGTCCAATCTAAGGAGTTCGTCTCCTGTTGGTCCAATCTAACCGAGTTCGTCTCATTTTAGTCTTATCTAAGGGAGTTCTTCTCCTTTTGGTCCAATCTAACGTAGTTCATCTCCTCTTCGTCCAATCTAAGGAATTCTTCTCCTTTTGGTCCAATCTAACCTAGTTCGTCTCCTCTTGGTCCAATTGAAGGAGTTCGTCTCGTTTTGGTCCAATATAACCTAGTTCGCCTCCTCATGGTCCAATCTAAGGAGTGAGTCTCGTTTTGGTACAATATAACCTAGTTCATCTCCTCTTGGCCCAATCAAAGGAGTTCCTCTCGTTTCGGTCCAATCTAACCGAGTTCGTCTCCTCCTGGTCCAATCAAACCTAGTTCGCCTCCTTTTGGTCCAATTCGAAACGGGTTGGGTTCCTTTTGGTTCATCTAACCAGTTCGTCTTCCTGTTGGTCTAATCAAAAGGGGTTAGTCTCCTTTTGGTCCAATCGTAACAAGGTGTCGCCTCTAGGTCCAATATATATGAGTTTCTTCCTTTTGTCCAATTGAACCAGGTTCATCTCATTTCATCCAACTAAGGGATTCGGTTTTTCCTTCCACCTTTGGGTGCAATCTAACCTGTTCTCTCCTGTTGGTCAACGAAGGGAGTTCGTCGCCTTTTGCGCCAATTCTAAACCCTTCTTCGTCTCCTTCTTGGTCCAATCTAAGGAGTTCATCTCCTGTTGGTCCAATCTAACCGAGTTCGTCTCCTTTTGGTCTAATCTAACTTAGTTCGTCTCCTCTTCATCCAATCTAAGGAGCTCTTCTCCTTTTGGTCCAATCTAACCCAGTTCGTCTCCTCTTGGTCCAATCGAAGGAGTTGGTCTCCTTTTGGTTCAATCTAACCTAGTTCGTCTCCTCTTGGTCCAATCTATGGAGTTCGTGTCCTTTTGCTCCAATCTAACCGAGTTTGTCTCTTTTTGGTCTTATCTAAGGGAGTTCTTCTCCTCTTGGTCCAATCTAACCTAGTTCGTCTCCTTTTCGTCCAATCTAAGGGAGTTCGTCTCCCGTTGGTCCAATCTAACCGAGTTCGTCTCCTTTTAGTCTTATTTAAGGGAGTTCTTCTCCTTTTGGTCCAATCTAACGTAGTTCGTCTCCTCTTCGTCCAATCTAAGGAGTTCTTCTCCTTTTGGTAAAATCTAAACTAGTTCGTCTCCTCTTGGTCCAATCGAACGAGTTGGTCTCCTTTGGGTTCAATCTAACCTAGTTCGTCTCCCGTTGGTCTAATCAAAGGGAGTTCGTCTCCTTTTGGTCCAATCTAACCAACTTCGTCTCCTCTTGGTCCAATCTAAGGAGTTCGTCTCCTGTTGGTCCAATCTAACCGAGTTCGTCTCATTTTAGTCTTATCTAAGGGAGTTCTTCTCCTTTTGGTCCAATCTAACGTAGTTCGTCTCCTCTTCATCCAATCTAAGGACTTCGTCTCCTTTGGTCCAATCTAACCTAGTTCGTCTCCTCTTGGTCACGAAGGAGTTCATCTCCTTTTGGTCCAATATAACCTAGTTCGTCTCCTCATGGTCTAATCTAAGGAGTTCGTCTCGTTTTGGTACAATATAAACCTAGTTCATCTCCTCATGGCCCAATCAAAGGAGTTCGTCTCCTTTTTGTCCAATCTAACCGACTTCGTCTCCCTTTGATCCAATCTAACCTAGTACGTCTCCTCTTGGTGCAATCTATGGACTTCGTCTCCTTTTGGTCCACTCTAACAGAGTTTGTCTCCTTTTTGTCCAATCTAAGGGAGTTCGTCTCCTTTGGGTACAATCTAACCTAGTTCGTCTCTTGTTGGTCTAATCAAAGGGAGTTCGTCTCCTTTTTGTCCAATCTAACCTAGTTCGTCTGCTCTTGGTCCAATCTAAGGAGTTCGCCTCCTGTTAGTCCAATCAAACCGAGTTCGTCTCCTTTTGGTCCAATCTAACCTAGTTCGTCTCCTCTTGGTCCATTCTAAGAAGTTCATCTTCTTTTGGTCCAATCTAACCGAGGTCGTCTCCTTTTCGTTCAATCTAAGGGAGTTCGTCTCCTTTTGGTCCAATCTAACCGAGTTCGTCTACTCCTAGTCCAATCTAAGGAGTTCGTCTCCGTTTGGTCAAATCGAACCTAGTCGTCGCCTCTGGGCCAATAAAGAGTTAGTCCCATTTTGTCAAATCCAACCGGTTTCGTCTACTTTAGTCTAGTCTAAGGGAGGTCGTATCCAATTGCGTCCAATCTAACCTATATCGTCCTCCTCTTGGACCTTCTAAGTTGTGTCTCTCCTTTTGCTCCAATCTAACCGAGTTCGTCTCCTTTTGATCTAACATAGCCTACTTCGTCTCCTCTTGGGGCAATCTAAGGAGTTCGTCTCCTCTTGGTCCAATCGAAGGAGTTCGTCTCCTTTTGGTCCATTATAACCTAGTTCGTCTCCTCATGGTCCAATCTAAGGAGTTCGTCTCGTTTTGGTCCAATCTAACCTAGTTCGTCTCCTCTTAGTCCAATATAATGAGTTTCTCTCCTTTTGGTCCAATTTAACCATGTTCATCTCATTCTCATCCAATCTAAGGGAGTTCGTCTCCTTTGGGTGCAATCTAACCTAGTTCGTCTCCTGTTGGTCTAATCGAAGGGAGTTCGTCCCCTTTTGCTCCAATCTAACCTTCTTCGTCTCCTCTTGGGGTCCAATCTAAGGAGTTCATCTCCTCTTGGTACAATCTAAGGAGTTCGTCTCCTTTTGGTCCTATCTAACGGAGTTCGTCTACTTTTAGTCTAATCTAAGGAGTTCATCTCCTTTTGGTCCAATCTAACCGAGTTCGTCTCCTTTTAGTCTTATCTAAGGAGTTCTTATCCTTTTGGTCCAATCTAACCTAGTTCGTCTCCTCTTGGTCCAATCGAAGGAGTTGGTCTCCTTTTGGTTCAATCTAACCTAGTTCGTCTCCTCTTGGTCCAATCAAAGGGATTCGTCTCCTTTTGGTCAAATATAACCACTTCATTCTCCTCTTGGTCCAGCTAAGAGTCGTCTCCTTTTGGTCCAATATAACCTAGTTCGTCTCCTCTTGGTCTAATCTAAGGAGTTTCTCTCCTTTTGGTCGAATCTAACCGTATTCGTCTCCTTTTCATCCTATCTAAGGTTGTTCGTCTCCTTTTGGTCCAATCAAACCTAGTTCGTCTCCGCCTTGGTCTAATCTAAGGAGTTTCTCTCCTTTTGGTCGAATCTAACCGTATTCGTCTCCTTTTCATCCTATCTAAGGTTGTTCGTCTGCTTTGGGTACAATATAACCTAGTTCATCCCTCTTGGCCCAATCAAGGGTTTTCTCTCGTGTGGTCCAATCTAACCGATGTGCGTTCCTCTGGTCAATCAACTTAGTTCGCCTCCTTTTGGTCCAATCTTAGGAAGTTAGTCTCCTCTTCGTTCAATCTAAGGAGTTCGTCTCCTTTTGGTCCAATCTAACCGATTTCGTCTCCTCTTGGTCCAACCTAAGGAGTTCGTCTCCTTTTGGTCCAATCTAACGGAGTTCGTCTCCTTTTGGTCCAAACTAACCTAGTTCATCTCCTCTTGCTCCAATCTAAGGACTTCGTCTCCTTTTCTTCCAATCTAACTGTGTTCGTCTCCTTTTGGTCAAATCTAATGAAGTTCATCTCCTTTTCTTCCAATTTAACTGTGTTCGTCTCCTTTTGGTCAAATCTCATGAAGTTCGTCTCCTTTTGGTCCAATCTAAGAAGTTTGTATCCTCGTGGTCCAATCGAACCGAGGTCGTCTCCTTTTCGTTCAATCTAAGGAAGTTCATCTCCTTTTGGTCCAATCTTAGGAAGTTCGTCTCCTCTTGGTCCAATGAAAGGAGTTTCTCACCTTTTGGTCCAATCAAACCGTGTTCGTCTCCTCTTGGTCCAATCTAACCTAGTTCGTCTCCTCTTGGTCCAATCTAAGGAGTTTATCTCCTTTTGGTCCAATCTAACCGAGTTCGTCTCCTTTTGGTCTAATCTAACCTAGTTTGTCTCTTCTTGGTCCAATCTAAGGAGTTCGTCTCGTTTTGGTACAATATAACCTAGTTCATCTCGTCTTGGCCCAATCAAATGAGTTCGTCTCCTCCTGGTCCAATCTAACCTAGTTCGTCTCCTCCTGGTCCAATCTAACCTAGTTCGTCTCCTTTTAGTCCAATCATAGGAAGTTAGTCTCCTCTTCGTCCAATCTAAGGAGTTCGTCTCCTTTTGGTCAAATCTAACCTACTTCGTCACCTCTTGGTCCAATCAAAGGAGTTCGTCTCCTTTTGGTCCAATCTAGCGTAGTTCATCTCCTCTTCGTCCAATCTGAGGAGTTCTTCTCCTTTTGTTCCAATCGAACCTAGTTCGTCTCCTCTTGGTCCAATCGAAGGAGTTCATCTCCTTTTGGTCCAATATAACCTAGTTCGTCTCCTTTGGCCCACTAACCTAGTTCGTCTCCTCTTGGTCCAATCTATGGAGTTCGTCTCCTTTTGGTCCAATCTAACCGAGTTGGTCTCCTTTTGGTCCAATCTAACCTAGTTCGTCTCCTCTTGGTCCAATCGAAGGAGTTGGTCTCCTTTTGGTCCAATCTAACCTAGTTCGTATCCTCTTGGTCCAATCTAAGGAGTTCGTCTCCTTTTGGTTCAACCTAACCGAGTTCGTCTCCTCTTGGTCCAATCTAAGGAGTTCGTCTCTTCTTTTGGTCAATCTAACTAGTTCGTCTCCTGTTGGTCCAATCTAACCAAGTTCGTCTCGTTTTAGTCTTATCTAAGGGAGTTCTTCTCCTTTTCGTCCAATCTAACGTAGTTTGTCTCCTCTTCGTCCAATCTAAAGAGTTCTTCTCCTTTTGGTCCAATCTAACCTAGTTCGTCTCCTCTTGGTCCAATCGAAGGGGTTCGTCTCCTTTTGGTCCAATATAACCTAGTTCGTCTCCTCATGGTCCAATCTAAGGAGTTTGTCTCCTTTTGGTCCAATCGAACCGAGGTCGTCTCCTTTTCGTTCAATCTAAGGGAGTTCGCCTCCTTTTGCTCCAATCTAACCGAGTTCGTCTTCTTTTAGTCTTATCTAAGGACTTCTTCTGCTTTTGGTCCAATCTAACCTAGTTCGTCTCCTCTTGGTCCAATCGAAGGGTTTGTTCCCTTTTGTCCATTTACCTATTTCGTCTCCTCATTGTCCAATCTAAGGAGTTCGTCTCGTTTTGGTCCAATCTAACCTAGTTCGTCTCCTCTTGGTCCAATCTATGGAGTTCGCCTCCTTTTGGTGCCATTTAAAGGAGTTCGTCTCCTGTTGGTCTAATGTAAGGGAGTTCGTCTCCTTTTGGTCCAATCTAACCGAATTCGTCTCCTCTTGGTCCAATCTAGAAAATTCATCTCCTTTCGGTCCAATATAACCTAGTTCGTCTCCTCTTTGTCCAATCGAAGGAGTTCGTCTCCTTTTCGTCCAATATAACCTAGTTCGTCTCCTCCTGGTCCAATCTAAGGAGTTCATCTCCTTTTGGTCCAATCTACCCTAGTTCGTCTCCTTTTGGTCCAATCTAACCGAGTTCGTCTCCTTTTGATTGAATCTAGCCTACTTCATCTCCTCTTGGTTCAATCTAACGAGTTCGTCTCCTTTTGGTCCAATCTAACCGAGTTCATCTCCTTTTCATCCAATCTAAGGGAGTTCGTCTCCTTTGGGTGCAATCTAACCTAGTTCGTCTCCTGTTGGTCTAATCAAAGGGAGTTCGTCTCCTTTTGGTCCAATCTAACCTAGTTCGTCTTCTCTTGGTCCAATCTAAGGAGTTCGTCTCCTGTTGGTCCAATCTAACCGAGTTCGTCTCCTTTTTGTTTTATCTAAAGAATTCTAGTACTTTTGGTCCAATCTAACCTAGTTCGTCTCCTCTTGGTCCAATCGAAGGAGTTCGTCTCCTCATGGTCCAATCTAAGGAGTTCGTCTCCTTTTGGTCCAATCTAAGCTAGTTCGTCTCCCCTTGGTCCAATCTATGGAGTTCATCTCCTTTTGGTCTAATCTAAGGGTGTTCGTCTCCTTTTGGTCTAATCTAACCTAGTTCGTCTCCTCTTGGTCAAATCTAGTGAGTTCTTCTCCTGTTGCTCCAATCTGACCGACTTCGTCTCCTTTTGATCCAATCTAACCTAGTCCGTCTCCTCTTGGTGCAATCTATGGAGTTAGTCTCCTTTTTGTCCACCCTAACCGAGTTCGTCTCCTTTTGGGGGTCCAATCTACGGGAGTTCGTCTCCTTTGGCACGAAAAATCTAACCTATTTCGTCTACTGTTTGGTCTAATCACAGGGATTTTCTTCTCCTTGTGTCCAACCTAACCTAGTGTTCGTCTCGTCTTGGTCCAAGCTATGATTGTCTCCTTTTGTCCAATTTACCCGTGTTTCGTCTCCAATTCCTCCAATCTAAGGGAGTTCGTCTCCTTGGGTACAATCTAACCTAGTTTATACTCCTTTGTCTAATCAAGGGAGTTTCGTCTCCTTTTTGTCCACTCTAACCTAGTTCGTCTGCTCTTGGTCCCATTCTAAGGAGTTCGCCTCCGTTGGTCCAATTCTACCGAGTTCGTCTCACTTTTGTTCCTATAACCTCGTTCGTCTCCTCCATGTCCTATCGTGGAGTTCGTCTCGTTTTGGTACAATATAAACCTAGTTCATCTCCTCATGGCCCAATCAAAGGAGTTCGTCTCCTTTTTGTCCAATCTAACCGACTTCGTCTCCCTTTGATCCAATCTAACCTAGTACGTCTCCTCTTGGTGCAATCTATGGACTTTGTCTCCTTTTCGTCCACTCTAACAGAGTTTGTCTCCTTTTTGTCCAATCTAAGGGAGTTCGTCTCCTTTGGGTACAATATAACCTAGTTCATCTCCTGTTGGTCTAATCAAACGGAGTTCGTCTCCTTTTTGTCCAATCTAACCTAGTTCGTCTGCTCTTGGTCCAATCTAAGGAGTTCGCCTCCTGTTAGTCCAATCAAACCGAGTTCGTCTCCTTTTGGTCCAATCTAACCTAGTTCGTCTCCTCTTGGTCCAATCTAAGAAGTTCATCTTCTTTTGGTCCAATCTACCCGAGGTCGTCTCCTTTTCGTTCAATCTAAGGGAGTTCGTCTCCTTTTGGTCCAATCTAACCTAGTTCATCTCCTCTTGGTCCAATCTAACGAGTTCATCTCCTTTTGGTCAAATCGAACCTAGGTCGTCTCCTCTTGGTCCAATCTAAGGAGTTCGTCCCCTTTTCGTCAAATCCAACCGAGTTCGTCTCCTTTTAGTCTAGTCTAAGGGAGTTCGTCTCCAATTGGTCCAATCTAACCTAGTTCGTCTCCTCTTGGACCATTCTAAGGTGTTCATCTCCTTTTGCTCCAATCTAACCGAGTTCGTCTCCTTTTGATCTAACATAGCCTACTTCGTCTCCTCTTGGGGCAATCTAAGGAGTTCGTCTCCTTTTGGTCCAATCTAACCGAGTTCGTCTCCTTTTCGTCCAATCTAAGGGAGTTCGTCTCCTTTTGGTCCAATCTAACCTAGTTCGTCTCCTCTTAGTCCAATATAATGAGTTTCTCTCCTTTTGGTCCAATTTAACCATGTTCATCTCATTTTCATCCAATCTATGGGAGTTCGTCTCCTTTGGGTGCAATCTAACCTAGTTCGTCTCCTGTTGGTCTAATCGAAGGGAGTTCGTCTCCTTTTGCTCCAATCTAACCTTCTTCGTCTCCTCTTGGTCCAATCTAAGGAGTTCATCTCTTGTTGGTCCAATCTAACCGAGTTCGTCTCCTTTTGGTCTAATCTAACGTAGTTCGTCTCCTCTTCATCCAATCTAAGGAGCTCTTCTCCTTTTGGTCCAATCTAACCCAGTTCGTCTCCTCTTGGTCCAATCGAAGCAGTTGGTCTCCTTTTGGTTCAATCTAACCTAGTTCGTCTCCTCTTGGTCGAATCTATGGAGTTCGTGTCCTTTTGCTCAAATCTAACTGAGTTTGTCTCCTTTTGGTCTTATCTAAGGGAGTTCTTCTCCTCTTGGTCCAATCTAACCTAGTTCGTCTCCTTTTCGTCCAATCTAAGGGAGTTCGTCTCCTTTTGGTCCAATCTAACCTAGTTCGTCTCCTCTTGGTGCAATCTTAGGAGTTCGTCTTCTTTTGGTCGAATCTAATCGAGTTCAACTCCTTTTTGGTCCAATATAGGGGAGTTCGTCTCCCGTTGGTCCAATCTAACCGAGTTCGTCTCCTTTTAGTCTTATCTAAGGGAGTTCTTCTCCTTTTGGTCCAATCTAACGTAGTTCGTCTCCTCTTCGTCCAATCTAAGGAGTTCTTCTCCTTTTGGTGAAATCTAACCTAGTTCGTCTCCTCTTGGT
>JAGKPW010001078.1:0-18555 GCA_019926035.1 Melaleuca alternifolia
TGGTGCAATCTAAGGGAGTTCGTCTCCTCTTGGTCCAATCTAAGGGAGTTCGTCACCACTTGGTCCCATCTGAGGAAGTTGGTCTCCTCTTCATCAAATCTAAAGAGTTCGTCTCTTCTTTGTCCAATCTAAGGGAGTTCGTGCTCTCTTGATCCAATCTAAGGAGTTCGTCTCCTCTTTGTCCAATCTCAGTGATTCGTCGCCTTTTGATCCAATCTAAGGAGTTCATCTACTCTTTCTCCAATCTAAGGGTGTTCGTCCTTTCTGGTCCAAATAAGGAGTTCGTCGCTTTTGGCCAATCTAAGGAGGCCGTCTTCTCTACATCTTATTTTTGTGGGTTTTTCTTTTTTCGAAAAGAGCACCCTTGTTGGCATCGACCACGCTGTCCTCTTGTTACTACCAGAGGATTGAAAGATGCGTTTATATCTGTCCTTACTTTGTTGCGGGTGTCCCGCCGTGAATTGTCTAACTTTTCTTGGTGCCAGGTCGTGTTCCGTCCCCCTTTCAATTGTCCGGCCCAATTACGAGGTTCAACTCCTCTTTGTCCAATCTAAGGGAGTTCGTCTCCTCTTGGTCCAATTTAAGGAGTTCGTCACCTCATTAACCTATATGACGGAGTTCGTCTCGTCTTGGTCCAATCTAAGGAGTTTGTCGCCTCTTTGTCCAATCTAAGCGAGTTCGTCCTCTCTGCGTCCAATCTAAGGACTTCGTCTCCTCTTTATTCAATCTAGGTGAGTTCGTCGCCTCTTGATCCAATCTAAAGAGTTCGTCTACTCTTTGTCCAATCTAAGGGTGTTCATCCTATCTTGGTCCAAACTAAAGAGTTCGTCTCCTCTTGGACCAATCTAAGGAGTTCGTCTCCTCTTAGACCAATCTAAGGAGTTCGTCTCCTCTTTATCCATTCTAAGTGAGTTCGTCTCCTCTTGGTCCAATCAAAGGAGTTCGTCTCCTCTTTTTCCAATATAAGGGAGTTCGTCTCCTCTTGGTCCAATCTAAGGAGTTCGCCTCCTCTTAGACCATCATAACGCGCTTCGTCTCCTCTTTATCTATATAAGATGCGTGCGTCTCCTCTGGGCACAAATCAAAGGGTCGTCTTCCTTTTGTCATAATAAGGGAGATTTCAGTGGCTCACCTCTTGGCTCACACTGATCTACGGTAGCTTCATCATCCCCTCCCTTCCCTTTCGACCAATCTAAGGAGTTCATCTCCTATTTGTCCAATCTAAGGGAGTTCGTCTCCTCTTGGTCCAATCTTAGGGGTTCGTCTCCTCTTTGTCCTATATGAGGGAGTTCGTCTCTTCGTGGTGAAATATAAGGAGTTCGTCTCCTCTTGGACCAATCTAAGGAGTTCGTCCCCTCTTGCTCCAATCGAAGGAGTTCATCTCCTCTTTGTCCAGTCTATGTGAGTTCGTCTCCTCTTTGTCCAATATAAGGAGTTCGTCTCTTCTTGGTCCAATCTAAGGGAGTTCATCCTCTCTTGGTCCAATCTAAGGGAGTTCGTGCTTTGTTGGTCCAATCTAAGGTGCTCGTCTCCTCTTTGTCCTATATGAGGGAGTTCGTTTCGTCTTGGTACAATCTAAGGAGTTTGTCTCCTCTTGGACCAATCTAAGGAGTTCGTCCCCTCTTGCTCCAATCGAAGGAGTTCGTGTCCTCTTTGTCCAATCTATGTGAATTCGTCTCCTCTTTGTCCAATATAAGGAGTTCGTCTCTTCTTAGTCCAATCTAAGGGAGTTCGTCCTCTTTGGGTCCAATCTAAGGGAGTCCGTCCTCTGTTGGTCCAATCTACGGTGTTCGTCTCCTCTTTGTCCTATATGAGGGAGTTCGTTTCGTCTTGGTACAATCTAAGGAGTTCGTCTCCTCTTGGACCAATCTAAGGAGTTCGTCCCCTCTTGCTCCAATCGAAGGAGTTCGTGTCCTCTTTGTCCAATCTAATTGAGTTCGTCCCCTCTTGGTCCAATCTAAGGGAGTTCGTCGCCTCCTTGTCCAATCTAGGTGAGTTCATCTCCTCTTGGTTCAATCTAAGTAGTTCGTCTCCTGTTTGTCCAATCTAGGGGTGTTCGTCTCCTCTTGGTCCAATCTATGGAGTTCGTCTCCTCTTTGTCCTATATGAGGGAGATCGTTTCGTCTTGGTACAATCTAAGGAGTTTGTCTCCTCTTGGACCAATCTAAGGGGTTCATCTCCTCTTTGTCCTATATGAGGGAGTTCGTCTCTTCTTGGTCCAATATAAGGAGTTCGTCTCCTCATGGACCAATCTAAGGAGTTCGTCCCCACTTGCTCCAATCGAAGGAGTTTGTCTCCTCCTTGTCCAATCTATGTGAGTTCGTCTCCTCTTTGTCCAATATAAGGAGTTCTTCTCTTCTTGGATCCATCTAAGGGAGTTCGTCCCCTCTTGGTCCAATCTAAAGACTTCGCCTCCTCCTTGTCCAATCTAAGTGCGTTCGTCTCCTCTTGGTCCAATCTAAGGAATTCGTCTCCTCTTTGTCAAATCTAAGGGAGTTCGTCCTCTCTTGGTCCACTCTATGGAGTTCGTCGCCTCTTTGTCCAATCTAGGTGAGTTCGTCTCCTCTTGGTCCAATCTAAGTAGTTCGTCTCTGGTTTTTCCAATCTAGGGGAGTTCATCTCCTCTTGGTCCAATCTAAGGAGTTCGTCTCCTCTTTGTCCTATATGACGGAGTTCGTGTCTTCTTGGTCCAATCTAAGGAGTTCGTCTCCTCTGGGACCAATCTAAGGAGTTCGTCCCCTCTTGCTCCAATTGAAGGGGTTCGTCTCCTCTTTGTCCAATCTATGTGAGTTCGTCTCTTCTTTGTCCAATCTAAGGAGTTCGTCTCCTCTTTGTCCCATTTAAGTGAGTTCGTCGACTCTTGGACCAATCTATGGAGTCCGTCTCCTCTTTGTGAAATCTAAGGGAGATCATCCTCTCTTGGTCCAGTCCAAAGAGTTCGTCTCCTCTTTGTCCAATCTAAGTGAGTTCTTCCCCTCTTGCTCCAATCTAATGAGTTCGTCTCCTCGTTGTCCAATCGAAGTGAGTTCGTCTCCTCTTGGTCTAATCTAAGGAGTTCGTCTCCTCTTTATCCAATCAAAGGAGTTCGTCTCCACTTTGTTCAATATGAGGGAGTTCGTCTGCTCTTCATACAATCTAAGGTGTTCGTCCCCTCTTGCTCCAATGTAAGGAGTTCGTCTCCTCTTTGTCGAATCTATATGAGTTTGTCTCCTGTTGGTCCAATCTAATGAGTTCATCTCCTCTTTGTCGAATCGAAGTGAGTTCGTCTCCTATTGGTCCAATCTAAGGGAGTTCGTCGACTCTTGGTCAAATCTAAAGACTTCGTCTCCTTCTTGTCCATCTAAGTGAGTTCGTCTCCTCTTGGTCCAATCTAAGGAGTTCGTCTCCTATTTGTCCAAACTAAGGGAGTTCGTCCCGTCTTGGTCCAATCATAGGAGTTCGTCTCCTCTTTGTCCTATGTGGGAGAGTTTGTTTCCTCTTGCTCCAATCTAAGGAGTTCGTCTCCTGTTGGACCAATCTAAGGAGTTCGTCTCCTCTTTATCCAATCTAAGTGAGTTCGTCTCCTCTTGGTCCAATCAAAGGAGTTCGTCTCCTCTTTGTCCTATATAGGGGAGTGGGAGTTAAGTTCGTCCTCTTAGGTCCCATCAATGGCCACGCTTCGTCTCCTTTAGACCAATCTAGGGGTTTTGTATCCACTCTCTCTTTTATCCAATCTAAGTGAGTTCGTCTCCTCTTGGTCCAATCAAAGGAGTTCGTCTCCTCTTTGTCCTATATAGGGGAGTTCGTCTCCCCTTGGTCCCATCTATGGAGTTCGTCTCCTCTTACACCAATCTAAGGAGTTCGTCTCCTCTTTATCCAATCTAAGTGAGTTCGTCTCCTCTTGGTCCAATCAAAGGAGTTCGTCTCCTCTTTGTCCAATATAAGGGAGTTCGTCTTCTCTTGGTCCAATCTAAGGAGTTCGTCTCCTCTTAGATCAATCTTAGGAGTTCGTCTCCTCTTTGTCCAATCTAAGTGAGTTCGTCTCCTCTTGGTCCAATCAAAGGAGTTCGTCTCCTCTTTGTCCAATATAAGGGAGTTTGTCTCCTCTTGGTCCAATCTAAGGAGTTCGTCTCCTCTTTGTCCAATATACAGGGAGCTTTGTCTCCCCTTGGTCCAATCTAAGGAGTTTGTCTCCTGTTTAACCAATCTAAGGAGTTCGTCTCCTCTTTGTCCAATCTAAGTGAGTTCGTCTCCTCTTGGTCCAATCAAAGGAGTTCGTCTCCTCTTGGTCCAATCTAACGAGTTCGCCTCCTCTTGGACCAATCTAAGGAGTTCGTCTCCTCTTTATCCAATCTAAGTGAGTTCGTCTCCTCTTGGTCCAATCAAAGGAGTTCGTCTCCTCTTTGTCCTATATAGGGGAGTTTGTCTCCTCTTGGTCCCATCTATGGAGTTCGTCTCCTCTTAGACCAATCTAAGGAGTTCGTCTCCTCTTTATCCAATCTAAGTGAGTTCGTCTCCTCTTGGTCCAATCAAAGGAGTTCGTCTCCTCTTTGTCCAATATAAGGGAGTTTGTCTCCTCTTGGTCCAATCTAAGGAGTTCGTCTCCTCTTAGACCAAATTCGGAGTGTGTTCCCTCTTTGTCCAATCTAAGTGAGTTCGTCTCCTCTAGGCCCAATCTATGGGAGTTCGTCGCCACTCGGTCCAATCTAAAGAGTTCGTCTCTTCTTTGTCCAATCTAAGGGAGTTCGTGCTCTCTTGATCCAATCTAAGGAGTTCGTCTCCTCTTTGTCCAATCTCAGTGATTCGTCGCCTTTTGATCCAATCTAAGGAGTTCGTCTACTCTTTCTCCAATCTAAGGGTGTTCGTCCTTTCTTGGTCCAAACTAAGGAGTTCGTCGCCTCTTGGACCAATCTAAGGAGTTTGTCTCCTCTATGTCCTATATGACGGAGTTCGTGTCTTCTTGGTCCAATCTAAGAAGTTCGTCTCCTCTTGGACCAATCTAAGGAGTTCGTCCCCTCTTGCTCCAATTGAAGGGGTTCGTCTCCTCTTTGTCCAATCTATGTGAGTTCGTCTCTTCTTTGTCCAATCTAAGGAGTTCGTCTCCTCTTTGTCCCATCTAAGTGAGTTCGTCGACTCTTGGTCCAATCTATGGAGTCCGTCTCCTCTTTGTGAAATCTAAGGGAGATCATCCTCTCTTGGTCCAGTCGAAGGAGTTCGTCTCCTCTTTGTCCAATCTAAGTGAGTTCTTCCCCTCTTGCTCCATTCTAAGGAGTTCGTCTCCTCTTTGTCCAATCTAAGTGAGTTGGTCGCCTCTGGGTTCAATCTAAGGAGTTCGTCTCCTCTCTAAGTCCAATCTAAAAGAGTTCATCCTCTCTTGGTCCAATTTATGGAGTTCGTCGCCCCTTTGTCCAATCTAAGTGAGTTCGACTCTTCTTGGTCCAATCTAAGGGAGTTCGTCGCCTCTTGGTCCAATCTAATGAGTTCGTCTCCTCTATGTCCAATCTAAGGGAGTTCGACCTCTCTGGGTCTTAACTAAGGAGTCCGTCTCCTCTTTGTCCAATCTAAGTGAGTTCGTCGCCTCTTCATCCAATCTAAAGAGTTCGTCTCCTCTTTATCCTATCTAAGGATCTTCATCCTCTCTTGGTCCAATCTAATGAGTTCGTCTCCTATTTGTCCAATCTAATTGAGTTCGTCCCCTCTTGGTCCAATCTAAGGGAGATCGTCGCCCCTCGGTCCAATCTAAGGGAGATCGTCGACCCTTGGTCCAATCTAATGAGTTCGTTTCCTCTATGTCCAATCTAAGGGAGTTCGTCCCCTCTTGGTCCAATCTAAGGGAGTTCGTTGCCTCTTGATCCAATCTAAAGAGTTCGTCTCCTCTTTGTCCTATCTAAGGGTGTTCGTCCTCTCTTGTTCCAATCTAAGGAGTTCGTCTCTTCTTTGTCCAATCTAAGGAGTTCGTCGCCTCTTTGTCCAATCTAGGTGAGTTCGTCTCCTCTTGGTCCAATCTAAGTAGTTCATCTCTTGTTTGTGTAATCTAGGGGTGTTCATCTCCTCTTGGTCTGATCGAAGGAGTTCGTCTCCTCTTTGTCCTATATGAGGGAGTTCGTCTCGTCTTGGTCCAATCTAAGGACTTCGTCTCCTGTTGGACCAATCTAAGGAGTTCGTCCCCTCTAGCTCCAATCGAAAGAGTTCGTCGCCTCTTTGTCCAATCTAAGTGAGTTCGTCCCCTCTTGGTCCAATCTAAGGGTGTTCGTCGCCTCTTGGTCCAATCTAATGAGTTCGTCTACTCTTGGTCCAATCTAAGGGAGTTCGTCGCCTCTTGGTCCAATCTAAAGAGTTCGTCTCATCTTTGTTGAATTTGAGTGAGTTCGTCTCCTCTTGGTCCAATCTAATGAGTTCGTGTCTTCTTAGTCTAATCTGTGGAATTTCGTCCCCTCTTGGTCCAATCTAAATATAAGGGAGTTCGTCACCTCTTTGTCCTATATGAGGGAGTTCGTCTCTTCTTGGTCCAATCAAAGTGAGATCGTCACCTCTTTGTCCTATATGAGGGAGTTTGTCTCCTCTTGGTCCAATCTAAGGAGTTGGCCCCCTCTTGGAACAATCTAAGGAGTTCGTCTCCTCTTTGTCCAATCGAAGTGAGTTCGTCTCCTCTTGGTCCAATCTAAGGGAGTTCGTCGCCTCTTGGTCCAATCTAAAGACTTCGCCTCCTCCTTGTCCAATCTAAGTGCGTTCGTCTCCTCTTGGTCCAATCTAAGGAATTCGTCTCCTCTTTGTCAAATCTAAGGGAGTTCGTCCTCTCTTCGGTCCAATATAAGGAGGCGTCTCTTCTGATTCCAATCTAGGGAGAGTTCATCTCCTCTTGGTCATATCTCAAGGAAGTTAGTCTCATTTGTCTAATCTAATGAGTTCGTAGACTTTGGTTTATATAAGGAGTTGTCCCCCTATTGTCAATATAAGGGAGTTTGTCGTTTCTTGGTCCAATCTAAAGGAGTCGTTCTATCTGTTCAATCTAATTGAGTCGTACCCTCTGCTCCAATTAAGGAGGTCATCTACTACTTTGTCCAATATAAGTGAGTCCTCTCCTTTTGGTCAACCTAAGGGAGTTGTCCTCTATGGGTCCAATCTAAGGAGGTTTCGTCGCCTCTTTGTCCAATCTAAGCGAGTTCGTCTCCTCTTGGTCAAATCTAAGTAGTTAGTCTTTTCTTTGTCCAATCTAGGGGAGTTCATCTCCTCTTTGTCCAATCTAAGTGAGTTCGTCACCTCTTGGTCCAATCTAAGGAGTTCGTCTCATCTATGTCCAATCTAAGGGAGTTGTCCCCTCTTGCTCTAATCGAAGGAGTTCCTCTTTGTCCAATCTATGTGAGTTCGTCTCCTCTTTGTCCTATATAAAGAGTTCGTCTCTTCTTTGTCCAATCTAAGGAGTTCGTCTCCTCTTTGTCCCATTTAAGTGAGTTCGTCGACTCTTGGACCAATCTATGGAGTCCGTCTCCTCTTTGTGAAATCTAAGGAGTTCGGCTTCCCTTTTTACTATAGGAGGGAGTGTCGTCTCTTCTTGGTCCAATCTTAGGAGTTTCGTCTGCACTTTGTCAACATATAAGGGACTTCGTCATCTCGGTCCCAACTAGGAGTTGGTCTCCTCTTTGTCAATCTAAGTGAGTTCGTGCCTCTGGGTCCAATCTAAAGATTGGTCTCTTTTTTTCCAATCTTAAGGGAGTCCATCCTCTCTGGTTCCAAATCTAAGGAGCTTCATCTCCTCTTTGTCCAATTCTAAGGGAGTTCGTCGCATCTTGGTCCAATATAAAGACTTCGTGTCCTCCTTGTCCGATCTAAGTAAGTTCGTCTCCTCTTAGTCCATTCTAAGTGAGTTCGTCTCCTCTTGGTCCATTCTAAGGAGTTCGTCACCTCTTTGTCCAATCTAATGAGTTCGTCTCCTCTTTGTCCAATCTAAAGTATTCGTCTCCTCTTTCTCCAATCTAAGTGAGTTCGTCTCCTCTTTGTCCTTAAGGGTGTTCGTCTCTTCTAGGTCAAATCTAGGCGTCGTCATTCTTTGTCTATATGAGGGAGTTCTTCTCCTCTTGGTCCAATCTCAGGAGTTCGTCTCCTCTTGGACCAATTTATGGAGTTCGTCTCCTCTATGTCCAATCTAAGTGAGTTCGTCTCCTCTTGGTCCAATCTAAGGGAATTCGTCGCCTCTTGGTCCAATCTAAAGAAATGTCTAACTTGTTGAATCTAAGGGAGTTCGTCCTCTCTTGGTCCAATCTAAGGGAGTTCATCCTCTCTTGGTCCAATCTAAGGGAGTTCGTCTCCTCCTTGTCCAATCTAAGGAGTCAATCTAAGGAGTTCGTCTCCTGTTCGTCCAATCTAAGGGAGTTCGTCACCTCTTGGTCCAATCTACGGGAGTTCGTGCTCTCATGGTCCAATCTAAGGAGTTCGTCTCCTCTTGGTCCAATCTAAGGAGTTCGTCTCCTCGTGGACCAATCTAAGGAGTTCGTCTCCTCTTTGTCCAATCTAAGAGAGTTCGTCCCCTTATGCACCAATCTAAGGAGTTCGTCTCCTCTTTGTCCAATCAAAGGAGGTCGTCTCCTCTTTGTCCTATATGAGGGAGTTCGTCTCCTCTTCGTTCAATCTAAGGACTACGTCCCCTCTTGCTCCAATCTAAGAGTTCGTCTTCTCTTTGTCCAATCTATGTCAGTTCATCTCCTCTTTGTCCTATATAAGGAGTTTGTCTCCTGTTTGTCCAATCTAAGGAGTTCGTCTCCTCTTTGTCCAATCTAAGTGAGTTCGTCTCCTCTTGGTTCAATTTAAGGAGTTCGTCTCCCCTTCGTCCAATCTGAGGAGTTCGTCTTCCCTTTGTCCAATATGACGCAGTTCGTCTCCTCTTCGTCCAATCTAAGGAGTTCGTCCTCTCTTGCTCCAATCTAAGGAGTTCGTCTCCTCTTGGTCCAATCTAATGAGTTCGTCTGCTGTTGGTCCAATATAAGGGAATTCGTTGTCGCTTGGTCAAATCTAATGAGTTCGTCTCCTCCTGGTCCAATCTAAGGGAGTTCGCTGCCTCTTGGTCCAATCTAATGAGTTCGTCTCCTCTTTGTCCAATCGAAGTGAGTTCGTCCCCTCTTGGTCCAATCTAAGGGAGTTCGTCGCCTCTTGGTCCAATCTAAAGTATTCGTCTCCTCCTTCTCCAACCTAAGTGAGTTCGTCTCCTCTTGGTCCAATCTAAGGAGTTCGTCTCCTGTTTGTCTAATCTAAGGTAGTTCGTCCCGTCTTGGTCCAGTCTAAGGAGTTCGTCTTCTCTGTTGTCCTATCTGAGGGAGTTCGTCTCCTCTTCGGCCAATCTAAGGAGTTCTACTCATCTTTGTCCAATATAAGGAGTTCGTCTCCTCGTTGTCCAATCGAAGTGAGTTCGTCACCTCTTGGTCTAATCTAAGGGAGTTCGTCTCCTCTTGGACCAATCTAAGGAGTTCGTCTCCTCTTTGTCCATTCTAAGTGAGTTCGTACCCTCTTGGTCCAATCTAAGGGAGTTCGTTGCCTCTTGGTCCATTCTAAAGACTTCGTCTCCTCTTTGTCCAATCTAAGTGAGCTCGTCACCTCTTGGTCCAATCTAAGGAGTTCGTCTCCTCTTTGTCCCATCTAAGGAGTCGCCTCCTCTTTGTCCTATATGAGGGAGTTCGTCTCCTCTTTGTCCAATCTAAGGACTTCATCCCGTTTTTCTCCAATCTAAGGAGTTTTTTTTTTCGGTAAATACTCCAATCTAAGGAGTTCATCTCTTCTTTGTCCAATCTATGTGAGTTCTCTAAGGAGTTCGTCTCTTCTTTGTCCAATCTATGTGAGTTCGTCACCTCTTGGACCAATCTGAGGAGTTCGTCTTCTCTTGGTCCAATCTATGTGAGTTCATCTCCTCTTGGACCAATCTACAAAGTTCGTCTCCTCTTGGTCCACTCTAACGAGTTGGTCTCCTGTTTGTCCAATCCAAGTGAGTTCGTCTCGTCTTGGGCCAATCTAAGGAGTTCGTCTCCTCTTTGTCCAATCTAAGGAGTTCGTCTCCTCTTTGTCCTATATGAGGGAGTTCGTCTCCTCTTCGTCCAATCTAAAGAGTTCATCCCCTATTGCTCCAATCTAAGGAGTTCGTCTCCTCTTTGTCCAATCTATGTGAGTTCGTCTCCTCTTTGACGAATCAAGGAGTTTGTCCCCTCTTGCTCCAATCTAAGGAGTTCGTCTCCTCTTTGTCCATTCTAAGTGAGTTCGTCCCCTCTTGGTCCAATCTAAGGGAGTTCGTCACCTCTTGGTCCAATCTAAAGACTTCGTCTCCTCCTTGTCCAATCTAAGGGAGTTCGTCTCCTCTTGGTCCAATCTAAGGAGTTCGTCTCCTCTTGGACGAATCTAAGGAGTTCGTCTCCTCTTTATCCAATCTAAGTGAGTTCGTCTCCTCGTGGTCCAATCTGAGGAGTTCGTCTCCTCTTTGTCCAACATAGGGGAGTTCGTCTCCTCTTGGTCCAATCTAAGGAGTTCGTCTCCTCTTGGACCAATCTAAGGTGTTCGTCTCCTCTTTGTCCTATATGAGGGAGTTCGTCTCTTCTTGGTCCAATCTAAGGAGTTCGTCTACCCTTTGTCCAATATAAGGGACTTCATCCTCTCTGGGTCCAATCTAATGAGTTCGTCTCTTCTTTGTCCAATCTAAGTGAGTTCGTCGCCTCTTGGTCCAATCTAAAGAGTTCGTCTCCTCTTTGTCCAATCTAAGCGAGTTCGTCCTCTCTGGGTCCAATCTAAGGAGTTCGTCTCCTCTTTGTCCAATCTAAGCGAGTTCGTCCTCTCTGGGTCCAATCTAAGGAGTTCGTCTCCTCTTTGTCCAATCTAAGTGAGTTCATCGCCTCTTGGTCCAATCTAACGAGTTCGTCTCCTCTTTGTCCAATCTAAGGGAGTTCGTCCTCTCTTGGTCCAATCTAAGGAGTTCGTCTCCTCTTGGTCCAATCTAAGGAGTTCATCTCCTCTTTGTCCAATCTAAGTGTGTTCGTCTCCTCTTTGTTTAATCTAAGTGTGTTCGTCTGCTCTTGGTCCAATCTATGGGAGTTCGTCGTCTCTTGGTCCAATCTAAAGATTTCGTCTCCTCTTTGTCCAATCTATGAGGGAGTTCGTCTCTTCTTGGTTGAATCTAAGTAGTTCGTCTCCTCTTGGACTAATCTAAGAAGTTCGTGCGCTCTTGCGCCAGTCGAAGGAGTTTTTCTCCTGTTTGTCCAATCTAGGGGAGTTTGTCTCCTCTTGCTCCAATCTAAGGAGTTCGTCTCCTCTTATTCCAATCTATGGAGTTCATCTCCTCTTTGTCCTATCTAAGGGAGTTCGTCTCATTTTGGTCTAATCTAATGAGTTCGTAGCCTGTTGGTTTAATCTAAGGAGTTCGTCTCCCCTTTGTCAAATCTAAGGGAGTTTGTCGTTTCTTGGTCCAATCTAAAGGAGTTCGTCTACTCTATGTTCAATCTAATTGAGTTCGTACCCTCTTGCTCCAATCTAAGGAGTTCATCTACTCTTTGTCCAATCTAAGTGAGTTCCTCTCCTTTTGGTCCAACCTAAGGGAGTTCGTCCTCTCTTGGTCCAATCTAAGGAGTTCGTCGCCTCTTTGTCCAATCTAAGCGAGTTCGTCTCCTCTTGGTCAAATCTAAGTAGTTAGTCTTTTCTTTGTCCAATCTAGGGGAGTTCATCTCCTCTTTGTCCAATCTAAGTGAGTTCGTCACCTCTTGGTCCAATCTAAGGAGTTCGTCTCATCTATGTCCAATCTAAGGGAGTTGTCCCCTCTTGCTCTAATCGAAGGAGTTCCTCTTTGTCCAATCTATGTGAGTTCGTCTCCTCTTTGTCCTATATAAAGAGTTCGTCTCTTCTTTGTCCAATCTAAGGAGTTCGTCTCCTCTTTGTCCAATCTAAGTAAGTTCGTCGCCTCTTGGTCCAATCTCAGGAGTCCGTCTCCTCTTTGTGAAATCTAAGGAGTTCGTCTCCTCTTTGTCCTATATGAGGGAGTTCGTCTCTTCTTGGTCCAATCTTAGGAGTTCGTCTGCCCTTTGTCAAATATAAGGGACTTCGTCCTCTCTGGGTCCAATCTAAGGAGTTGGTCTCCTCTTTGTCCAATCTAAGTGAGTTCGTCGCCTCTTGGTCCAATCTAAAGAGTTCGTCTCCTCTTTTTCCAATCTAAGGGAGTTCATCCTCTCTGGTTCCAATCTAAGGAGTTCATCTCCTCTTTGTCCAATCTAAGTGAGTTCGTCGCCTCTTGGTCCAGTCTAACGAGTTCGTCTGCTCTTTGTCCAATCTAAGGGAGTTTGTCCTCTCTTGGTCCAATCTATGGAGTTTGTCTCCACTTTCTCCAATCTAAGTGAGTTCGTCGCCTCTTGGTCCAATCTAAAGAGTTCGTCTCCTCTTTGTCCAATCTAAGGGAGTTCGTCGCCTCTTGGTCCAATCTAAGGAGTTCGTCTCTTCTCTGTCCAATCTAAGGGTGTTCGTCTCTTCTAGGTCCAATCTATGGAGTTCGTCAGTTCTTTGTCCTATATGAGGGAGTTCTTCTCCTCTTGGTCCAATCTAAGGACTTCGTCTCCTCTTGGACCAATCTAAGGAGTTCGTCTCCACTATGTCCAATCTAAGTGAGTTCGTCCCCTCTTGGTCCAATCTAAGGGAGTACGTTGCCTCTTGGTCAAATCTAAAGAAATCGTCTCACCTTTGTTGAATCTAAGGGAGTTCGTCCTCTCTTGGTCCAATCTACGGTGTTCGTCTCCTCTTTGTCCAATGTAAGGGCGTTCGCCTCCTCTTGGTCCAATCTAAAGATTTCGTCCCCTCTTGCACCAATCTAAGGAGTTCGTCTCCTCTTTGTCCAATCTAAGGGTGTTCGTCTCTTCATGGTCCAATCTATGGAGTTCGTCACCTCTTCGTCCTATATGAGGGAGTTCCTCTCCTCTTAGTCCAATCTAAGAAGTTCGTTTCCTGTTTGTCCAATCTAAGTGAATTCGTCTCCTGTTGGTCCAATCTAAGCAGTTCGTATCCTCTTGGACCAATCTAAGGAGTCCGTCTCCTCTTGGTCCAATCTAAGGGAGTACGTTGCCTCTTGGTCCAATCTAAAGAGTTCGTCTCCTCTTTGTTTAATCTGAGGGAGTTCGTCCTCTCTTGGTCCAATCTAAGGAGTTCGTCTCCTCTTTGTCCAATCTAAGGGAGTTCATCTCCTCTTGGTCCAATCTAAGGAGTTCGTGATCTCTTTGTTCTATATAAGGGAGTTCGTCTCCTCTTGGTCCAATCTAAAGGAGTTCGTCTCCTCATTGTCCTATATGAGGGAGTTCGTCTCTTCTTCGACCAATATAAGGAGTTCGTCTCCTCTTTGTCCAATCTAAGTGAGTTCTTCACCTCTTGGTCGAATCTATGGGAGTTCATCTCCTCTTTGTCCAATCTAAGTGAGTTCTTCCCCTCTTGGTCCAATCTAAAGAGTTCGTCTCCTCTTTGTCCAATCTGAGGGAGTTTGTCTCCTCTTGGTCCAATCTATTGAGTTCGTCCCTTCTTGGTTCAATCTGTGGGAGTTCGTCGCCTCTTGGTCCAATCTAAAGTGTTCGTCTCCTCTTTGTCGAATCTAAGGGAGTTCGTCCTCTCTTGGTCCAATCTAAGGAGTTCGTCTCCTCTTTGTCGAATCTAAGGGAGTTCGTCCTCTCTTGGTCCAATCTTAAGGAGTTCGTCTCGTCTTAGACCAATGAAAGGAAGTTCATCTCCTCTTGGTCCATTCTATGGAGTTCGTCTGCTATTGGACCAATATAAGGAGTTCGTCTCCTCTTTGTCCAATCTAAGTGAGTTCTTTACCTCTTGGTCCAATCTAAAGACTTCCTCTCCTGCTTGTCCAATCTAAGTGAGTTTGTCTCCTCTTGGTCTAATCTAAGGAGTTCATCTCCTCTTTGTCCTATATGAGGGAGTTCGTCACTTCTTGGTCCAATCTAAGGAGTTCGTCTCCTCTTGGACCAATCTAAGAAGTTCGTGCCCTCTTGCGGCAATCGAAGGAGTTTGTCTCCTCTTTGTCCAATCTATATGAGTTCGTCTCCTCTTTGTCCAATATAAGGAGTTCGTCTCTTCTTGGTCCATTCTACGGGAGTTCGTCCTCTCTTGGTCCACTCTAATGAGTTCGTCTCTTCTTGGTCCAATCTGTGGGAGTTCGTCGCGTCATCGTCTAATCTAAAGAGTTTTTTTTTTTTTTTGATAACGGAGATTTCCGGGCCAGCTTGCGCGCACCTCGACTATTTCTCGGGGGAGACTAGCACAGCAACCTACCGCCATGGCCCCCCACTTAAATCACAGGCGCTTCCCTGGGGAATCGAACCCAAGACCTCAAGGAAGCCCGAGTTCGCCCTAACCAGCTGGGCAACCTATGGGTAGGTGTCTAATCTAAAGAGTTCATCTCCTCTTTGTCCAATCTTAGTGAGTTCGTCCCCTCTTGCTTCAATCTAAGGAGTTCGTCTTTTCTTTGTCCAATCTAAGGGAGTTTGTCGCCTCTTGGTAGAATCTAGAGAGTTCGTCTCCTCTTTGTCCTATCTAAGGGAGTTCATCTCCTCTTGGTCTAATCTATTGAGTTTGTCGCCTCTTGGTCCAATCTAAGGAGTCCGTCTCCTCTTTGTCAAATCTGAGGGAGTTCGTCCTCTCTTGGTCCAATCTAAGGAGTTCGTCTCCTCTTTGTCCAATGTAAGGGAGTTCGTACCCTCTAGCTCCAATCTAAGGAGTTCATCTCCTCTTTGTTCAATCTAAGTGAGTTCGTCCTTTCTTGGTCCAATCTAAGGATTTCGTCGCCTCATTGTCCAATCTGAGGGAGTTTGTCTCCTCTTGGTCCAATCTATTGAGTTCGTCCCTTCTTGGTTCAATCTGTGGGAGTTCGTCGCCTCTTGGTCCAATCTAAAGTGTTCGTCTCCTCTTTGTCGAATCTAAGGGAGTTCGTCCTCTCTTGGTCCAATCTAAGGAGTTCGTCTCCTCTTTGTCGAATCTAAGGGAGTTCGTCCTCTCTTGGTCCAATCTAAGGAGTTCGTCTCGTCTTAGACCAATGAAAGGAAGTTCGTCTCCTCTTGGTCCTTTCTATGGAGTTCGTCTGCTATTGGACCAATATGAGGAGTTCGTCTCCTCTTTGTCCAATCTAAGTGAGTTCTTCACCTCTTGGTCCAATCTAAAGACTTCCTCTCCTGCTTGTCCAATCTAAGTGAGTTTGTCTCCTCTTGGTCCAATCTAAGGAGTTCATCTCCACTTTGTCCTATATGAGGGACTTCGTCACTTCTTGGTCCAATCTAAGGAGTTCGTCTCCTTTTGGACCAATCTAAGAAGTTCGTGCCCTCTTGCGCCAATCGAAGGAGTTTGTCTCCTCTTTGTCCTATCTATATGAGTTCGTCTCCTCTTTGTCCAATATAAGGAGTTCGTCTCTTCTTGGTCCATTCTACGGGAGTTCGTCTTCTCTTGGTCCACTCTAATGAGTTCGTCTCCTCTTGGTCCAATCTGTGGGAGTTCGTCGCGTCATCGTCTAAACTAAAGAGTTCTTCTCCTCTTTGTCCAATCTTAGTGAGTTCGTCCCATCTTGCTTCAATCTAAGGAGTTCGTCTTCTCTATGTCCAATCTAAGGGAGTTCGTCGCCTCTTGGTAGAATCTAAAGAGTTCGTCTCCTCTTTGTCCTATCTAAGGGAGTTCATCTCCTCTTGGTCCAATCTATTGAGTTTGTCGCCTCTTGGTCCAATCTAAGGAGTCCGTCTCCTCTTTGTCAATTCTGAGGGAGTTCATCCTCTCTTGGTCCAATCTAAGGAGTTCATCTCCTCTTTGTCCAATCTAAGGGAGTTCGTACCCTCTAGCTCCAATCTAAGGAGTTCATCTCCTCTTTGTCCAATCTAAGTGAGTTCCTCCTTTCTTGGTCCAATCTAAGGACTTTGTCGCCTCTTTGTCCAATCTAAGTGAGTTCGTCTCCTCTTTGTCCAATCTAAGTAGTTCGTCTCCTGTTTGTCCAATTTAGGGGTGTTCGTCATCTCTTGGTCCAATCTAAGGAGTTCGTCTCCTCTTGGTCCAATCTAAGGAGTTCAATTCCTCTTTGTCCAATCTAAGTGTGTTCGTCTCCTCTTGGTCCAATCTATGGGAGTTCGTCGTCTCTTGGTCCAATCTAAAGAGTTCGTCTCCTCTTTGTCCAATCTAAGGAAGTTTGTCTCCTCTTGGTCCTATATAGGGGAGTTTGTCTCTTCTTGGTCGAATCTAAGTAGTTCGTCTCCTCTTGGACCAATCTAAGAAGTTCGTGCCCTCTTGCGCCAATCGAAGGAGTTCGTCTCCTCTTGGTCCAATCTATGGAGTTCATCCCCTCTTTGTCCTATCTAAGGGAGTTCGTCTCATCTTGGTCTAATCTAATGAGTTCGTCGCCTGTTGGTCTAATCTAAGGAGTCCGTCTCCCCTTTGTTAAATCTAAGGAAGTTCGTCGTTTCTTGGTCCAATCTAAAGGAGTTCGTCTACTCTATGTCCAATCTAATTGAGTTCGTACCCTCTTGCTCCAATCTAAGGAATTCATCTCCTCTTTGTCCAATCTTAGTGAGTTCGTCCCATCTTGCTTCAATCTAAGGAGTTCGTCTTCTCTATGTCCAATCTAAGGGAGTTCGTCGCCTCTTGGTAGAATCTAAAGAGTTCGTCTCCTCTTTGTCCAATCTAAGGGAGTTCATCTCCTCTTGGTCCAATCTATTGAGTTTGTCTCCTCTTGGTCCAATCAAAAGAGTTCGTCTGCTCTTTGTCCCATATGAGGGAGTTCGTCACCTCTTGGTCCAATCTAAGGGAGTTCGTCTCCTCTTTGTCCTATATAAGGGAGTTCGTCACCTCTTTGTCCTATATGAGGGAGTTCGTCTCCTCTTGGTCCAATCTAAGGAGTTCGTCACCTCTTTATCCTCTATGAGGGAGTTCGTCACCTCTTGGTCCAATCTAAGAAGTTCGTCTCCTCATTGTCCTATATGAGGGAGTTCGTCTCTTCTTGGTCCAATCTAAGGAGTTCGTCTTCTCTTGGACCAATCTATGGAGTTCGTCTCCTCTTTGTCCAATCTAAGTGAGTTCGTCCCCTCTTGGTCCAATCTAAGGCATTCCTCGCCTCTTGGTCCAATCGAAAGAGTTCGTCTCCTCTCTGTCCAATCTGAGAGAGTTTGTCTCCTCTTGGGCCAATCTAATGAGTTCGTCTCTCCTTAGTCTAATCTGTGGGAGTTCGTCCCCTCTTGGTCCAATCTAAAGTGTTCGTCTCCACTTTGTCCAATCTAAGGGAGTTCGTCCTCTCTTGGTCCAATCTAAGGAGTTCGTCTCCTCTTGGAACAATCTAAGGTGTTCGTCTCCTCTTGGTCCAATCTAATGAGTTCGTCTCTCCTTAGTCTAATCTGTGGGAGTTCGTCCCCTCTTGGTCCAATCTAAAGTGTTCGTCTCCTCTTTGTCCTATATAAGGGCGTTCGTCTCATCTTCCTCCAATCTAAGGAGTTCATCTCTTCTTAGTCTAATCTGTGGGAGTTCGTCCCCTCTTGGTCCAATCTAAAGTGTTCGTCTCCTCTTTGTCCTATATAAGGGAGTTCGTCACCTCTTTGTCCTATATGAGGGAGTTTTTCTTTTTATTCTTGGTAAAGGCTATATGAGGGAGTTCGTCTCCTCTTTGTCCAATTTAAGTGAGTTCGTATCATCTTGGTCGAATCTATGGGAGTTTGTCTCTTCTTCGTCCAATCTATGGAGTTCGTCACCTCTTTGTCCGATATGAGGGACTTCGTGTCCTCTTGCTCCAATCTAAGGAGTTCGTCTCCTGTTTCTCCAATCTAAGGGAGTTCGTCTCCTCTTGGTCCAATCAAAGGAGTTCGTCTGCTCTTTGTCCCATATGAGGGAGTTCGTCACCTCTTGGTCCAATCTAAGGGAGTTCGTCTCCTCTTTGTCCTATATAAGGGAGTTCGTCACCTCTTTGTCCTATATGAGGGAGTTCGTCTGCTCTTGGTCCAATCTAAGGAGTTCGTCACCTCTTTATCCTCTATGAGGGAGTTCGTCACCTCTTGGTCCAATCTAAGAAGTTCGTCTCCTCATTGTCCTATATGAGGGAGTTCGTCTCTTCTTGGTCCAATCTAAGGAGTTCGTCTTCTCTTGGACCAATCTATGGAGTTCGTCTCCTCTTTGTCCAATCTAAGTGAGTTCGTCCCCTCTTGGTCCAATCTAAGGCAGTTCCTCGCCTCTTGGTCCAATCGAAAGAGTTCGTCTCCTCTCTGTCCAATATGAGAGAGTTTGTCTCCTCTTGGGCCAATCTAATGAGTTCGTCTCTCCTTAGTCTAATCTGTGGGAGTTCGTCCCCTCTTGGTCCAATCTAAAGTGTTCGTCTCCACTTTGTCCAATCTAAGGGAGTTCGTCCTCTCTTGGTCCAATCTAAGGAGTTCGTCTCCTCTTGGAACAATCTAAGGTGTTCGTCTCCTCTTGGTCCAATCTAATGAGTTCGTCTCTCCTTAGTCTAATCTGTGGGAGTTCGTCCCCTCTTGGTCCAATCTAAAGTGTTCGTCTCCTCTTTGTCCTATATAAGGGCGTTCGTCTCATCTTCCTCCAATCTAAGGAGTTCATCTCTTCTTA